>JAUCBJ010007636.1:0-30938 GCA_032718475.1 Nemertoderma westbladi
TGTAGTAAGAATTTATATTGTACAGTGTAGGACTGTAGGAGTGGTACCGGTACGGTGTTGTATTTGGAATGACATACTGCAGTATTATAGAGATTAATTGTTGATATTAATATAGTCGACTAAAATGCATTTATGTATATTATATTCTTATTAACTGCCGACAGCGGGATTGGGGAAGATTACAAATGGTGACCCGGACGAGATCTTAAATCAAGAATCGTGACTGTCAGACTTGCGCTAACATCATTACAGAATTCAAGCTAACTACGTTTAGGATACCCGGTACAGAAAGTACTGTAATCCAGGTACACTTCATAAAGTAGTAGGCCTACCATTCGGCCACGCGTAAATCCAATCACGATGCCGGTAGATATTCATAGTTTAAATAAGAAAACTCTTGAACTCATTTTAGAAGTTCTCTACCAAAATGACCCCAATTTCACTATGCCAGCAACAAGGGCGGAAATGGAGACACAGTTGAGGGGCGAAAACCAAAACGCCGTACAGTTGGCCTATAACCACCTTCAACATACGCAACTAGCGGGTGCTGTTATGGGAAACTTTCCTACAACACCTTTGACTACAAACGAAACGCGAGTTCCACAAACAATTAAACTCCCGGTGTTTTACGAGAAGGATACGCGAGTTTGGTTCGAACAAATAGAACAAATCTTAGAAGGTTCTCCGGAGACCGTTATGAAGAACAGTTTACTTCGCGTTCTCCCGACAAACGTGATATTCGACAGTGGAGCAAATGTGACTGATACATTCCACATCATAAAAAATTCGGTAATTAATTACGCGGATGACAGCGCCGATAGACGATTAAAGAAACTATTAAAGGATCAACAGTTGGGCGATAGAAAGCCGTCCGTTGCTCTTAGGCAACTAGAGCGGTTGGCGCCTAATAACGAAAACTTAGTACGTCTACGATTTCTGGAAATACTTCCGGAGCCGGTACGTTTAGCCTTGGTTTCTGTCGATGGTATACCCAATGACAAAATCGCGGAAATTGCGGATCGGATGATGGAACAAATGACTGGATCTACACCATGGAATTCGGTTAACCAATTATCCACTTCCGGTAGTGTTGATAAAATGCCGGAAAGTCCAGTAAAACCCGACTGGGAAAGAGCGATCGCAGATCAAATATTACAATTAACTGTGGCTGTTAATGCTTTACAAGCAAGTATCAAGCCTCAATACAATCGTTCACGTTCGTTTTCACGCGAGGGACGAGATCGGAATCGCAGTAGAAGTGGGAAATCTCCGTTTTGGTCCGACAACCGAAACAGAAATCGTTCGCAATCTAGATATGGATCGTTTGACCCCGAGGGACGATTCTGTTGGTTCCATTGGCGATTTGGAAGAGAGTCTAGGAAGTGCGGTGATCCCTCTAAGTGTTCTTGGGATAAACCGGATAATTCAAACAACCAGCAGTCGGGAAACTAAAAAACTCCAACGGCAAGGCGGTTGACGGTGGAGTAAACTCGATATATATAACCGTCGTACCAGTAGGAGAATGTTTGGCTGATAGTGGTAGCGAGGCAAGTTGTTTACCTCTAAGTTATGCTTCCACAAATATGAAAAAAATTCCCCCATATTTAAATTTAAAAGCGGCTAACAAAACTGAAATTAATAGTTTGGGAATTAGAAAAATTAATTTTAAAATTCCAGAATTAAATAATAGTGAATATTCCTGGGAATTTTATGTGTGCGATGTATCACAGCCAATTTTAGGAGCTGATTTTTTAAAACACAATCAACTTTTGGTGGATTGTGTAAATGATAGAATAATTCCATTATCCTGGGTTAAAGCGCCGTCTGGAAAATGGAATGCAAACCACAATAAGAAAACAAACAAACATACTAATCCTGAACCATCTGTACAGAGGATTACTGTAGAAAATCCTGTGTACTACGATAAAGTTTTGGACATATTAAATAATTACCCCGAATTATTTACCCCAATTGATGTGAAAGAACCTGTAAAACATAATATTGAGCATAATATTTTGACCAAAGGACCCCCAGCTTATTCTAAACCTCGTCGTTTATTTGGTTCACGTTTAGATATAGCCAAAGAAACTTTTAAAAAATGGGAAGAACAAGGTGTGTGTTACCGTGGAGAGTCTGAATATGCAACTCCCCTTCATATGGCTCCCCAACCAAATTCTACGAGTACACCATGGAGAGCCTGTGGTGATTTTCGTTGTTTAAATGCACAAACTATTCCTGACCAATATCCGATGCCCAATTTAAATGATTTGACAAGTAATTTACATGGATGTACAATATTTTCAAAACTAGATTTGACAGCTGCCTATACGCAAATTCCAATTGCGAAGGTTGACCAACCAAAAGCAGCAGTTGTAACTCCCTTTGGCTTATTTATTTTCAAAAGAATGCCTTATGGTTTACGGAATGCTTCAAAAACTTTTCAAAGACTGATGGATTCTGTGTTACAGGATACACCATATACATGGGTTTACCTTGATGATGTGCTAGTTTCAAGTAAATCGTGTGAAGAACATCTAAAACATTTAAAGAGCGTTCTCAGTAAATTAGCTGAATTCGGCCTGAAATTAAAGCCTGAAAAGTGCAAATTTTTCTGTACAGGTGTAAAATTTGTTGGTGTCTGGATTTCGGCTGATGGAATAAAACCACTTCCAGAACAAATAGACGCAATTTCTAAATTTGAAAGACCAGTTACCACAAAGTCATTGAAAAGGTTCCTCGGAATGTGTGGATTTTACCACAAATTTGTTCCACATTTTTCAGGCACTGCTACTCCATTAACTGATATGACTAGAGTAAAAGGTAAAAATAACGCAAAACTGGAATGGACAGAAAAATCTATAGACGCATTCAATAAATTGAAAGAAGCATTACGAAATTCTGTTACTTTAGCTTTTCCACGATCAAACACTAAGTTGGAGTTGGCAACTGATGCATCCGATGTAGCAGCAGGTGCTGTGTTGCATCAGGTTTCGGTTAATAATGTCAAGGAACCAGTAGCATTCTTTTCAGCTAAATTTACGGCTACTGAATCTCGAAAATCGACTTTCGATCGCGAGTTATTATCTGTCTATATGGCTTTGAAACACTTTAAATGGTTAATGGGAACAGATTTTGAAATTAAAACCGATCATAAATCATTGGTATATGCATTAAATATGAAAAATCCTACACCTCAGCAGGCGAGATGGTTATCATACATTTCGGAATTCGATTGTAATATTTCTCATGTATCTGGCAGTTTAAACGTTGTGGCCGATGCATTATCCAGAAGTACAGCTGCTGTAACTGTAGAGTTTGATAAAACACTGGCTGAAAGTCAGGCAAGAGATACGGATCTAATAAATTATTTACAAAAAACTTCTTTACCAACGATGAAATTTCGAATTGGAGATTCCAGTATATGGTGTGATGCCAGAAATAAATACTTACGGCCATATGTTCCAACTACAATGAGATATCAAATCTTTAAACAACTCCATGAATTGGCTCATACTGGTAATAAAGCTACTCTTAAATTGATATCGGATAAATATATTTGGCCTGGAATCCGGAAGGATGTGCAAAAATGGTGTAAAGAATGCGTACGTTGCCAGCAGTGCAAAGTAATAAGACATACAAAAGCTCCAGTGGGAACAATTCCGACGACTGGACGTTTTCAAACAATACATATCGACATTGTTGGCCCTCTACCACCTTCCAAAGGAAATCAATATATAGTAACAATGATAGACAGATTCACCAGATGGCCAGAAGCTGTCCCTACAAGTCGAATAGACGCAGAAATTGTAGCAAAAGCACTAATAAAAACATGGATTACTAGATTTGGAGTTCCAAGAGAATTGATCTCGGACAGGGGTACTCAGTTTGAATCCCAAGTATGGTCTGAGGTAATGAAATTATTAGGAATACAACGTTCTAGAACAACCAGCTATCACCCACAGTGTAATGGGGCTATAGAAAGATGGCATCGAACTCTAAAGAATGCATTACGAACTCACACGGAGAAAACTCAAACCTGGTCGGATTCACTACCATTAATAATGTTGGGACTGAGATCTAGTTTAGCAAATAATGAGGGATACAGCCCAACACAATTAGTTTATGGTGGAACAGTAGACTTACCTCAACAATATTTCATACCAACGAACTCTGAAAGAGATATAGATAACTTACCGAAATTCATGGAGGATCTGATGAAATCAGTAAATTCGTTTGCAATTCCAGAAAGAAAACACAATAAACCATCATATATTCCTGCTTCTATGGACTCGGTGAAACAGGTGTGGCTAAGAAAGGAACGCCGCAAGTCATCCTTAAGTGATCGTTATACAGGGCCATACAAAATACAAGAAAGAGATAATAAAACTGTGACCATTGAAATAAATGGAAAACTCCAGAAAGTATCCATAGATCGAACAAAACCAGCATTTATTGCTAATCAAGACACCGAAATAAATGATTTCACGGCCAAATTACTTCCATCCAAAACTAAAAGTAATATATTGACCAATGATTGTAATAAATTCTTGAGAAATTCATCCCAAAATATTCCTTCACAAACGAGATCTGGTCGAGTGTACAATAAAGTTAATTTTAATTTAAATAAAAATGAAATATTTTCAATATAAATGACGCTCCGCGTCTGATCGGAGGGGTATTGTAGTAAGAATTTATATTGTACAGTGTAGGACTGTAGGAGTGGTACCGGTACGGTGTTGTATTTGGAATGACATACTGCAGTATTATAGAGATTAATTGTTGATATTAATATAGTCGACTAAAATGCATTTATGTATATTATATTCTTATTAACTGCCGACAGCGGGATTGGGGAAGATTACATATAGATCCCGATTTTAAACTCATTTTATATGCAGACGACAGTGCTCTTATTTTCTCTCATAAAGATCCTATCCATATTTCCCAATAGTTAATTGCAGTTCTAGAATCCTGTAATGAGTGGTTGGTTGATAATAAGCTATCCATTCACTACGGTAAGACTGAAAGTATTTTGTTTGGTTCCAAAAGAAAGTTAAAGAAGGTAACTAAGTTTGAAGTCACTAGTAATGGACATAAGATTGAAAATAAAAAGGAAGTTAAATATTTAGGCGCCACATTGGATAACTGCTTATCAGGAGAAAGTACAGTGAAAAATATTTTCTCGAAAGTTAACAGTAGGCTTAGGTTTCTATACAGAAATAAAAATAGTTTAAACACCGACTCCCGCAAGTTACTTTGCTCTTCTTTAATACAGTGTCACATGGACTATGCGTGCTCTTCTTGGTATGAAGGCTTAACCAAACAGCTTAAATGTAAATTACAAGTAGCTCAGAATAAAGTAGTACGATTTATTAAAGTCCCCTTTAGGACGTAACGCGACTTTATATCTTTGTTTTGTACAGGTGCCAAAGAGCGTTAGGTTACATTGCATTTAAAGGAACAGGTTAGTAAAGGAGCATGTTACAGAGGCTTGTTGGGAGAACCAAAACAGTAAACGAATGTTAACACATGTTTCAAAGATTATGCAGGTCTTTATTATTTAGGTCTTTGGTCTTTGTTTTGTAGTCACCCATTTAAATCACTTTTTTCTTATTTAAATCAGATTTTTTTATTTAAATCAGATTTTATATTTAAACAATCGGAAGACTTCTGGCTTCATCAATGCACTAATGTTTAAAAAAAATCCGAAAAACCGGGATCCCAGCGAAATATCGAATCCCGATTCCGACTTTTTTGAAACGGGATCCCGAAGTTTAACTGGTTAAATAAATTTGTTGAACATCTAAAAAAAAGTTCCAGCAGAACGGAAAATGTTTTGATTATATCTAATTTTTATTTCAGTAAACCATCCAGTAATCAAATATAAGATAATTTTAATATAACTTTATCTTACTAATATTTCAGAAGTGTAAAATAAAGTGAGTGTTACTGAAAACCTGCCTCATATACTATTAACTTTGATGAATTTAATCCAAAATTTCAATACCGATCCCGTAAAACGGGATCTCGAGAGGAATAATCCCGGTCCCGATCCCGGAAATCCCGAAAAGTCTGAATTCGAATATAAACTAAATAAACAACAAACTGAATAGAACTCTAAAGTACAACTTAATTAATGGGCCTGTGAATACTGTGTATGGTATTGCAAATGCGAGATGATACTGTATTTTCATGTAAATATTTAGGTAATTTGAATCATTTATTAATAATCAGTAATGCAATGTTTATCCTGGCCTTAAAGCATGATTGATAAAATTCATGATTTTAAAAAAAATCAAAACTATCTGATTTTTTTTTATTTTTATATGTGATTTAAATCATGATTTAAATCAATGATTTAAATCAAATGATTTAATTCAAACAACCCTGCATGGGTGATAGGGAGTTGTGGCGGTGCAATTTTGTCGACAAGCCGGCACAGCATTTTTTTTTAAAAATGCAGCTGCAATGCAGCATGCCGATCCTAGCTAGTTGGCATTCGGGATACCTGATTTTTAATTTATCCTAAAAACTTGTCAAAGATTACAGTAGTGACGATATGAAACTTGGTTTTGAAAATTTCAGATCAGTTTATAGGTCTATTTATTGCAAGGGAATGTTATATTAAATTTGGTAATGGATCATCATTTTACAGTAACGGATTCAAAACAAAACTTGGGAAAAAGGCTCCTGGGAAAATTCTAAGAGATACAAAATATCAAAATTGCCGTAGCTCCTATATAATAATTCAAGGCTATTCATTTGAATCAGTGCAATGAGATGAGTCATATTTCAGTTAATGATGCAAATAATGCTTCATATTTTTCATCAAAATTATTATTATACAGTATATCTTGTGTTTTATCAGTGTCCACGATATATTAGTTAGGTGCGGCTCCAATTCTTGGACTGTGTTAATTTATTTTCCCCCGGCACTTTAGAAATATCCGGATTGGTTTTGAAACGTTGCTTTAATATGAGAATTTCACTATGACTCCTTTCATTATCTTTCTTTAAGATCAAAATTTCTAAAATGATCGCATAATTAACATTTTTATATTTATTTTCTCCTACGCGGATAGAATTCACTCAAGGGAATTACTTATGTGGGTTTAAGTTACTCTGAGCAGCCTATCATTATAGTGAATTTTAATTGTTTTGAAGTTTAACAATTGTTAATTATTAATCTGACGCATATTATATTTATTGTTTCACTAACTAATTTCACCAAATTACAACCCAAATTAAATTTGCCACAGTTTGAGTTTGTGTTTTATGTATTTTATTATATCTCAACAATAGACGAAACGAGGAAATATTCTAATAACGATTGTCTATCTATGTGTAAGTTTTCCATTTCACCATTCTTATTCGTTTCAGTCTGGGAATAAATTTCGGTTTGCCTATGTTTCATTAGACTAGTTGTCAATGTCCAGGTAAGAAACTATTAGGTTTCCATGACAATACAAAATTATCGGGTTAGGACTTTGTATAAAGTACTTTCAAAAGAAAGTATAAGTTAGGACTTTAGCGCTCCCGGAGTTTATGCAAACGGTTTTATTTTTGTGTTCGATGTGAAATTGGTTATTTGCGAAACTGAGGGGTATTCGCAATCAATATTTTCGGTCTTACAATCACTTAGCACTTAGTACAAATTGAATATAAGTGTGATTGACTAACCAACGAAAATTAAAATAACACGAGAGAAAGTAAAAAACATTATTGATAATAGGTAAAAAAAATTAAAATATAGCAGACAATAAAAGTCAGAAAAACCGACGTAATGATTTATGTAAAGGAACTTTCATATTTTACCGATTTATAACTGATGTTACACGAATAATGATTGAATTGTATTATTTTTTCCTGCAAATATTGTAAATTGATAAAAGTGAAACTATAACAATTTTACATGATTGTGTGAAAGGTTTCACATAAGCAGTATTTATGTACCGAGCGTGGGTGGCGAGGGATGTTTCCATAAATATACAAGGGTCATTCATTCATAAACGTTGACAGTGCCCTTTTCACAAAATGGTGCCATTTTGTTAAATTATGTCAATTTAAGGGCGTTCTGAATGCTTAATTATTAGCGTTAATATTGTAATGTTTAGGAATATTAATGAAATTCATATCCTTTTTATGCAATTAATTGCAGTTGGTACATCAACTAAACTTACACTTCGCCTACAATCAATGGTTATCAGTAATGGGAAATACATACTATCAATATTTGTTATAGAAGTTTATTGTTACTAAGTTAGTGATTATTAACTTAGCTGCGTTACGAGGATATCACCACATCGAGAAGTTGTTAATTTTCATAAAAATAGCGCACGTTTAGGTACGCCTATAATGCATTAATTATTGCAATTTACCTGCTATAAAAGAAAAGGCAACTTTGTGGAATAAAATTACGCATTACTCTACATAAAAACAAATAGAGTTTTATCTTTAACCATAAAATTGTTTCACTAATATTTTCACAAATTTAGAACCTCAATTTGGGGTATCTCAATAATTAGACCGGATGAATTTTGAAATAACGATTGTCAATATATCTAGGTATTTCCATTCCACGGCAATCACTCACTACATAATAATATGTCGCCTGTGCAATAAATTGAAATACATTGTATGGATGTCCAGATAAGAAACCATTACGTTTCCATGACAATACACAGTAATCGGGTTAGGACTTTGTATAGAGTACTTTCAAAGACTATCTAAAAGTAATGAGTTAAGACTTTAGCGCCCCCGCAGTTTGTGCAAAACGCGTTTATTATTAGGTTATACGTGTGCAATTGGCTATTCGCGAAACGGAGGGGTATTTGCAATTAACATTCAGCGAGTTAGCGTATTAGGGTATTTGCGGTCTTATAATCATTTAGCACTTGGTAGTTGGTAGAAATGGAATGTAAGTGTAAGTGTGTTTGTAAGTTAGCATTATGGCCATTCCATACTCTTGAGTGTTTAAGTGTGTTTGAAAAGTACCAGTTCCCATAATGCCGCTAAGGGGGGCCAAGTTTTTCATACACATGACCAACTGGACTGCAAATGTGGTAAAATGCTAACTTGTGGGAAATGGTCTAAAAAACGTTTTGACAAAGTTTCAGATTGCAAGGACCACGAGTTAGCACTTTGAGTTAGCACTTTGGAAAAGTTAGCACAATAGCGGAAAAAGAGCTTGCAAAGTTAGCCCTTTGGTATATTTGCCAACACATAAATACACTCTGGTCATAAAGCTGAAAATTGCTACTTTCTACACAATGATGATATAAATAGTTATAATTATAGTGTTTCCATTGCCTCAACATTTTACCCAACCCATTTGCGATCCGCAGATAAATTCGGTGATAGTTTCTGCGATATGTGCATGTTGGAAAGCCGATCGATGAATAGACGACCCCCGGAGAGAAATCCTGACGGGACACAGTTGGGGTGCCCAAGTTGTGAAGCACGATGGCCGGTTCCGCGATTGTTACCACCGCTCTCACCAAAAGGCGGCGGCGGGATGTCAAAACTCCTGGACCAAAGACTTATCGGGGCATCAGTTCAGTCACGTGAAGGACCAGCGAATTATACTGGCGGATTGTTCGGTATCAACTTTCCGGAAACGAGACGCACAGACCGTGAAATAAGTCATTACTTACGTCTAGCGGAAGAAGCCAGTGAAACGGATGGGCCGTCGGATCTGGTGTCTGCTAGTCGCAGCCCTAGTGCCAACTATGAGGTCAATGCGCCATTGCGTCATCAGTACTCTTACTTAGGAGCACAACCGCGCGGCCGCGCTACAGGTATAAGGGAACACCCCTCCTTAGTTCGCTACAACAACGCATCGTTGCGGCAGAACAGACGAAATGAAGAGTTTAGGCGTAATTATCACAGGTTGCACCCCAGCTGCCACGATTTCGAGAGCAGCTATGTAGGACGCGAGCACCCTAACAATACCTGGCTGCGATGAAAATACCCAAATTACAGAAACTTCCTATGTTATGCTCTGATAAACTAAACTTGTTTTTAATACCAAATGGAAAAAAATTGGTGCCTATTGATGCCCAATAATTGAATTAATGAAACCTAGTCGTTGTTCTTGTTGGTTATATTGAAACTCAATAAACATACATGTAACTAATAAATTCTTGGTTATATTGAAACTCAATAAACATACATGTACACAGTACAGTAACTAATAAATTCAAGTGAAAACATGTTAAATTAATTCACAAACGATGTAATTCCAGATCGTTATCCCGATTCCGTTTACCGCGTCTAGTTACGCGTAGAATGCGCGGACAGATAATTCCATAAAAATAAGCAAGTAGAAAACAAAGGTGTAAGTAGAAAACAGATGTGTAAGTAGAAAACAGAGGTGTAAGTAAAAAACAGAGGTGTAAGTAGTAAACAGATGTGTAAGTAGAAAACAAAGGTGTAAGTAGTAAACAGAGGTGTATGTAGAAAACAGAGGTGTAGGTAGAAAACAGAGGTGTAAGTAGAAAACAGAGGTGTAAGTAGAAAACAGACGTGTAAGTAGAAAACAGAGGTGTAAGTAGAAAACAGAGGTGTAAGTAGTAAACAGAGGTGTAAGTAGAAAACAGAGGTGTAAGTAGTAAACAGATGTGTAAGTAGAAAACAGACGTGTAAGTAGAAAACAGAGGTGTAAGTAGAAAACAGAGGTGTAAGTAGAAAACAGAGGTGTAAGTAGTAAACAGAGGTGTAAGTAGTAAACAGAGGTGTAAGTAGTAAACAGAGGTGTAAGTAGTAAACAGAGGTGTAAGTAGAAAACAGAGGTGTAAGTAGTAAACAGAGGTGTAAGTAGAAAACAGAGGTGTAAGTAGAAAACAGAGGTGTAAGTAGATAACAGAGGTGTAAGTAGAAAACAAAGGTGTAAGTAGAAAACAGAGGTCTAAGTAGTAAACAGATGTGTAAGTAGAAAACAAAGGTGTAAGTAGTAAACAGAGGTGTATGTAGAAAACAGAGGTGTAGGTAGAAAACAGAGGTGTAAGTAGAAAACAGAGGTGTAAGTAGAAAACAGAGGTGTAGGTAGAAAACAGAGGTGTAAGTAAAAAACAGAGGTGTAAGTAGTAAACAGATGTGTAAGTAGAAAACAAAGGTGTAAGTAGTAAACAGAGGTGTATGTAGAAAACAGAGGTGTAGGTAGAAAACAGAGGTGTAAGTAGAAAACAGAGGTGTAAGTAGAAAACAGACGTGTAAGTAGAAAACAGAGGTGTAAGTAGAAAACAGAGGTGTAAGTAAAAAACAGAGGTGTAAGTAGTAAACAGATGTGTAAGTAGAAAACAAAGGTGTAAGTAGTAAACAGAGGTGTATGTAGAAAACAGAGGTGTAGGTAGAAAACAGAGGTGTAAGTAGAAAACAGAGGTGTAAGTAGAAAACAGACGTGTAAGTAGAAAACAGAGGTGTAAGTAGAAAACAGAGGTGTAAGTAGTAAACAGAGGTGTAAGTAGAAAACAGAGGTGTAAGTAGAAAACAGAGGTGTAAGTAGAAAACAGAGGTGTAAGTAGTAAACAGAGGTGTAAGTAGAAAACAGAGGTGTAAGTAGTAAACAGATGTGTAAGTAGTAAACAGATGTGTAAGTAGAAAACAGAGGTGTAAGTAGAAAACAGAGGTGTAAGTAGTAAACAGAGGTGTATGTAGAAAACAGAGGTGTAGGTAGAAAACAGAGGTTTAAGTAAAAAACAGAGGTGTAAGTAGTAAACAGAGGTGTAAGTAGAAAACAGAGGTGTAAGTAGTAAACATATGTGTAAGTAGAAAACAGAGGTGTAAGTGGAAAACAGATGTGTAAGTAGTAAACAGAGGTGTAAGTAGAAAACAGAGGTGTAAGTAGAAAACAGAGGTGTAAGTAGAAAACAGAGGTGTAAGTAGAAAACAGATGTGTAGGTAGAAAACAGAGGTGTAATTAGTAAACAGAGGTGTAAGTAGAAAACAGAGGTGTAAAGTATTTTAAATTAGTTATATTACAACTCCAATATTCCAACTGAAGTTTGCGTTTCAGAAACAAATTATTTGATATAAAGGCATTTAATTTATCCAACGGATAAGTAAAATAAGTAGTTTATATAAATTAATACAGTAATAGGAAGCACATTATAGTAAAAATAAATAAAATAGATATAAATATTAATTACACAGCCACATATTAGGGAGTTATTATTTAAATAAAATCGGGTATTGTAATATTTATATTTGCTGAAGGTGGAATGCGAGGCTAAGGGTTGTGGGGCGAGCCACGTTGGTCAGCCCATTGCAGCCCATCGCATGAAACAAATTATTTAATGCATCTACTATAACCTACTTAAGGCGACATAGCAGTAGTAGTTATACAAGATGCAGTAGAATATACACATCATCAATAAGACACTATATAATATTTGAGGTGTCTCATGGGTTCCCCCAAGCTTGGCACGAGAACAAAGCCGCCTCCGCTTTGCAGGACATTGCTTTCGCCGTGATGCTTTCAGAAATATTGTGTTTTGGCAGCCCCGTGGAGAAAATAAGCAAGTTGGACAGCCTATGACTTTCTTGAGACGCCTCTTAAATGACACTTGATGATAATCTCGCGAAATTCATGGGGGATAGGGAGTTGTGGCGGTGTAACTTTGTTCATAAGCCGGTATAGCATTCTTAATGCACGCTGCATTGGGGCGTTCTAATTGTGGATTGCATTGTGGTGACAAAATGTTTTTGTTAAGCTGGTATAGCATCTCAAAATGCAGCTGCAATGCAGCTGGCCGGTTATAGATATATAGATTATGGATAGTCTGTTGTCGGTTTTTGATGCCGGTTGTCTGCTGATGAATTTACTTCCTGTAGTGAGCCACCGAGAGCGATGTTGGAAGCATCCGTGAGCCACCGAGAGCGATGTTGGAAGCATCCGTGAGCCACCGAGAGCGATGTTGGAAGCATCCGTGAGCCACCGAGAGCGATGTTGGAAGCATCCGTGAGCCACCGAGAGCGATGTTGGAAGCATCCGTGAGCCACCGAGAGCGATGTTGGAAGCATCCGTGAGCCACCGAGAGCGATGTTGGAAGCATCCGTGAGCCACCGAGAGCGATGTTGGAAGCATCCGTGGTGATGATTAAAGGTGTATCAACTGTGGATGGGTGATGGAGAAGAACAGCTTTGGTTAGAGCCTGTTGAAGGGCTTGGAAAGCCGTTGAATGCTCCTGTGTCCATTGATGTTCAGTAAAAGGAAGTTGTGGAAGTTTGCGTTTATTAGGTTGTGCGTTGTTGAGTAATGTTTGGAGGGGATGACATAGTGTACTGAATTGGAGAATATGTCTTCTGTAGAAATTGAACATTCCCATTATTCGACGTAGTTCTGGGTAGTTTGTGGGCATGGGCAATGCTGTGAGCGCAGCCACTCTGTCTGCTGGGGGTTTAATTCCAGTTTCAGATACTTGAAAACCCAGAAATTATATTTCTGTTTGGAACCATTTGCACTTGGACAAGTTGACTTTTAAATTACAGTTAGATAGGCGTTGAAATATCGTTTGTAGGTGAAGATGTGTCAAGAGTGTTGTTCAATAGTCGTTGATGAAACTAAAATATCGCCGAAGAATATATAGGAGAAATCTAGGTCGCCTAAAGCTGTGTCCATTCGACGTTGGAAGGTTTGACCAGCGTTTTTGAGTCCATATGGCATTCTTAGGAATTCATAGAGACCAAATGGTGTTATTACGGAGGTTTTTGGTATATCTGATTCAGCAACTGCGATCTGGTTGTAAGCACGAACGAGATCTAGCTTACTAAATATTGTTTTACCTTTGAGATTCTGATTAAAGTGGTGGATATGAGGGACTTGGTAGCGATCGGGTTGAGTCACTCTGTTGAGTGCACGATAATCGCCACATGGTCTCCATTGGTCTGTGGTATTCCTTTTAGAGGCCATACAGTATGTAGAGGGGCCGCCCAAGGACTGCTGGAAGGGTGTATTATGCCTTTATCTTGGAGATCTTCAAATACGTCTTTCGCTATGATTAGTTTCTCAATACTGAGTTGTCTAGGTTTAGAAGCTAATGGTTGAATATCAGCTGTGATAATGTGATGAACAGTGTCGGACACAGGTGGACCCATGAAAGCTGTATCATGGTTAAAAATATCGGAGAAATCGTTCAGTAGGTTCTCCAGTCGAGGTTTATCTTGAGAACTTATCACTTCCATAATATTTTGACTTTGAGCAGAAGAGTTATTGAGCGTTTGCCTGAATTTTGTTTCATTATCTACGATTATTTTATTTTTGCAGTCGAGAATCATTCCGAAATGCGATAGAAAATCTAAACCAATAATATTTTGGTCAACGTTTGCGATATAAAATGTCCATGGAAAATTTCGGCGAAGTAGAGAAATAGTTATTGTTATTTTGCCGTAAACTTTGAGAAGTGATCCAGATGCCGTGGTGAGTTTCATTAGAGTTAATTGCCACACGGAGTCTTTTACTACTTCAGGCCTAATAACACTGACTTGTGATCCCGTGTCAATTAGAAAGTTTGTTGATTGTGATACAACACCGTTGAGTATTGCTGCGGTGAGTAAAAATACGGCAGCATTATTGCCCTCAGTGTGTGCTGCATTAACCCTGAGGGTGCCTAGTTTTCCGAAGGTGAGTTTGAACGCGACGGTTGACGAGAGGATGGTGCCAGTGGTGGTTTACTACCGGGCCAGCGACACCAGTTCTTGCAGTTTTTTGCTCTATCACCATAGTATACGTGAAAACGGCTCACCTTTGGTTTCTGTCTAGCCGAAAAGGGAAACATGGAACCTTGTGGTGTTTGGTTGGGGATGTGATTGTTCGTAACGTTCCCGCTAGGCAAGGGTCGAAACATGCGGCTGAGTTCATTGAAGTTTGGAAAATTAGTGTTTTGGTTATAATTAGGTTAGTTGTTAATCTTGAATACGTGTGGAGCAGGTTGTTCATTTGTGAGTTGCAGAATAGTATCTGCAAGGGCAGCAAACTCATCTGGATGAAGTACTGATGTGCAGCTAAAGATGGTCGAACAGAAACTGGTAGGGCTTGGAGTAATTTGTGTCGAACAAGGTTGTCGTCTACAGTTAAATTACATTCACTCAATTTCCGTTTTATCCTGAGATAAACAAGAGATGGTTTTTGTCCATCTAATGTGACGTTACCCAATGCTTCTTCCAAAAGTTCTGACTTCGTTTTTGGTAGAGTTTAATGATCTGTCCTTTGATCTCTTCGTATGTATTTTTCGTTGGGGACACATTGAGAGCGACATCTTCTGGGCTGGGAGATTGGCGAGGATGTGATGAAATTTTGTTGTTTCATTGGTGATCGTTGCTAGGGCGAATTGCGATTCCAGTAGACGAAACCATACAGTTGGATTAGTTCTAAAAAATACTGGCGGTTTTATTGAGACTCGTAATAATTGATGTGGATTACCCTCAACATCGTTTGGAAGGACGTTCTGCAGTTCTTCGTCGTTATCCATTAGTTGTTCTCGCCCGGGTCACCACTATGACGATATACACGTCAATTGTATTTATAATAAAGAGTTTTTATTTGTTATCTGGCCATCAATTATTATATTTCTCTAAAGTTACTTTTCTTACTACTGTTAAGTATCCTAATAACTAATACTTAGTATTTTATTTCTCAACTCTGCTACAGTATATCTGTTAACATGCTTCTGTCTACTTTTATATTTATGCTCGAATGAGACCACCCGAACTCAGACAGTTTTCCTACAAAGTAAACCGCCTGACATGCAGTATTCGATTCATGCATATCGACTGTGAAATTATTCTTATAAAGTTATATTAGATCGTGTCGTTACATATTAATTACTATCTCATTAATGAGCCTCGTGCTGCGCGAAGGTCCCACGAACTTGTAGCTGGCTGCATGCCGAGAACCCGGATGAAGCCTATCAGTAAAACTACTAGTAACAGCTAAGCAACTATATTAATATATATATATTATTATTACAGGACCTCTTCCCTCTATTGTAAAAAACTTATGTACACAAATTAAAAATAACACTTTTGTGGGGATCCGTGTACACGAATATATATTGATTTTACGTATGCTAATTATTCCAGCACCCGTATGCTAATTATTCCAGCACCCGTATGCTAATTATTCCAGCACCCGTATGCTAATTATTCCAGCACCCGTATGCTAATTATTCCAGCACCCGTATGCTAATTATTCCAGCACCCGTATGCTGGGCATTCCAGCATTCCAGCATTCAAGCATTCCATGCTAAGCACAAGGGAACCACTGATTGGACCGTTATCTCGTCTTTTGCGCCCCTAGCGCGACTTTTGAATTTTTTAATATTTTATAAGAAAGAGAAGCAGCTCGACACCGATTAATATTGAACTGAAAAGGGAAGTTGCTGGTGGATATAGTCGGGTGGATATAGTCTGGTGGATATAGTCTGGTTGATATAGTCTGGTGGATATAGTCTAGTAGATATAGTCGGGTGGATATAGGTCTGGTGGAAATAGTCTGGTGGATATAGTCTGGTGGAAATAGTCTGGTAGATATAGTCGGGTGGATATAGTCTGGTGGATATAGCGTGGTGGATATAGTCTGGTGGATATAGTCTGGTAGATATAGTCGGGTGGATATAGTCTGGTGGATATAGCCTGGTGGATATAGTCTGGTGGATATAGTCTGGTGGATATAGTCTGGTGGATATAGTCTGGTAGATATAGTCGGGTGGATATAGTCTGGTGGATATAGTATGGTGGATATAGTCTGGTGGATATAGTCTGGTAGATATAGTCGGATGGATATAGTCTGGTGGATATAGCGTGGTGGATATAGTCTGATGGATATAGTCTGGTAGATATAGTCGGGTGGATATAGTCTGGTGGATATAGTCTGGTGGAAATAGTCTGGTAGATATAGTCGGGTGGATATAGTCTGGTGGATATAGCGTGGTGGATATAGTCTGGTGGATATAGTCTGGTAGATATTGTCTGGTGGAAATAGTCTGGTAGATATAGTCGGGTGGATATAGTCTGGTGGATATAGCGTGGTGGATATAGTCTGGTGGATATAGTCTGGTAGATATTGTCTGGTGGATATAGTCTGGTGGATATAGTCTGGTGGATATAGTCTGATGGATATAGTCTGTTGGATATAGTCTGGTAGGTATATTCTGGTGGATATAGTGTGGTGGATATAGTCTGATGGATATAGTCTCGTGGATTTAGTCTGGTGGATATAGTCTACTACTACTACTAGGATCGGCATGCTGCATTGCAGCTGCATTTTTAAGAATGCTGTGCCGGCTTGTCAACAAAATTGCACCGCCACAACTCCCTATCACCCATGACATTTGCTAGATCATCCGCATCTTTAAGGCCAGTGTCCTTTAAGATGCGTCTCAAGGAAGTCATGGGCTGTCCACCATGCTTATTCACTCCATGAGGCTGCCAAAGTACAAGATTATGCACTGGCTGGTCCTCACGGCGAAAGCAATGTCCTGCAAAGCGGATGCGATTTTGTTCTAGTGTCAAGCTTGGGGGAACCAATGAGACACCTCCAATGTTATATAGTGTCTGGTTGGAGATGTGTGCATTGTACTTGACACAATGAACCCGGCGTAGCATTCTTGTGAATGTGCCATCCAGAGATTTGGTGTCCTCAGCAGTTAGAGCCCAGCATGGACTCCCGTAGAGGAGTACTGGAACTACTGCTGCTCTAAATAATCGGACCTTAAGTTTTCGATTAATTCTCGGTGACTTCCAAATCCTGGAAAGCCTATTCAAGGCTGCCCATGCCTTTCCCTTACGTATTCGAAGGTCCTCACCTGACTTCCGGATCCATGATCCCAGGTAACAGAAGTCGTCCACATGCTCAAGCATACCATCCTTTGAGCTTATGCTCATCCGATCAGAGACTTGCTGAGGACTTTCAAAGTTAACTGTCAGAATTTTGGTCTTCCTGGAGTTAATAAAAAGACCAACACTAGAAGCAGCATGTTCTAATGAGCTGAGGAGCCGTTGGGCTCCCTCTAATGATTCTGAGAGTACTCCTAAGTCATCAGCAAAGTCTAGATCAGTTAGGTACTTGGCAGGATTTCCTCGACTTCTGGAGCCAGTAGGTGGAGTTATCATCACCCCATCATCATTATAATGATCTAAGGACATGCGTAGAACATAGTCAACCACAATAATGAACAAGAATGGTGCAAGTGTGTCTCCTTGGAGGACGCCCCATAACACTTCAAATGGTTCTGTGTCACCGTCAACAGTAGACACAAATGTTGTCGAACCATCGTATACTGATCTGATTGCTGCAATAATTTCATCAGGAATCCCATATAATGAAAGTATGCTGAACATACGTGAGCGAGAGACTGAATCAAAGGCCTTGAAGAAGTCAACAAAGATAACAGCCAGATGCCTGTCTTTCTTTTTTGATAACTCTTCAATTATCCTTCTAAGTGCCAAAATGGGCTCCATGGTCCCACGACCTTTACGGAACCCATTCTGATTTCCACGGAGCAGTCTCTCAATGGGATCCCTGATGCGATTTAATAGAATCCTATTGTATAGCTTTGCAGCAATCGAGATCAATGAGATTCCCCGAAAAGAACCATAGAGTGTTAGGTTGCCCTTCTTGGGAACTGGCACCAACTTATTTGTTTTCATTTCTTGTGGGACTCTTGTTGTTCGGTACATGTCTACTATGATGGGATAGATGAGCTTTAAACACTCAGGTATTTTAAAGACCTCAGGGGGAACACCATCTACTCCACTGGCACGATTGGTCTTAATGCTCTTTGCAGCAGCCTTCACTTCTGCAAAGGAGATATCGCCAATGGGAATATCTGGGAGTACAGACTCAGACACTTTTACTTCTATAAAGTTATCAGGCAATACCCTGTCATTATTGAGGAGCTTTTCAAAGTGGGCTTTCCAACCATTGAGGCGATCGGCTGGTGATTCAGCCTTAACCTTGGTAGTTGGTTGGCTTTTCCGCCCAGCAAGCAGATTGATCGATTTCCATGCCTGGGATGATTGCCTGCTGTCGTCAGCATCATTGATGGCATCAACCTGTTGGTTTATTAGCTCCTGTAGATTAGCAGAGTACTGCCTGTTCAGGGACCTAGATGCAGCCTTAACTGCATTCTTGGCCGCTGTAGTCTGTTTGAGTTGGGACTCTTTCTGCGCCTTATGAAGGTCATTTCGGCACTTCTGAATTTTGTTGTCAGTCCAGGGGGCCCTTTTCCTGTTTCGAGGGTATACAGGAACTGTTTCTGCAGCTGCTAACTTAACTGCTTCTGTAAAGGCAGTATAGCCCTCACAGTGATCTGCCGCCTCAGAGGCAAGAGCCTCATACCTGTTGCTCAGCTGTAGTGTGAAGCTGGATCTCACACTTGGCTGTTGCATCAGAGAGGACCAGTCATGCCGCGGCAAGGCAGATTTCGTTGTTCTGCTAGCACGCAGACTAAGTCTTACCTTGGCCACAATAAGGCGGTGATCACTGGAGAAGGGTCGAAGTGTAAATGCATTACAGTCTTGTATAGAGCTCCTGTATTTCCTACGAAACAGAATATGGTCTATCTGGGACTTGTGACCACTGGGTCCACTATGAGTCCATAGCTTTCCAGTTCGCTTCTTGAACTGGGTTCCAGCCGAAAACAATCCATTTCCAGAGATAAAATCCTGAAGATGGACAGAATTTCGGTTAACACTATTGCTATAGACCCAGGGCGATGTAGGTGATTGATGCAGACTTGCATTAAAGTCTCCCAGGAATGTTAAGAATGCATGCTGATCCACTCCATCAGTAGCTGCTTGTAGATTGTGGTAGAAATTTTCCACCTCCTCTACAGGGACAACACTAGTTGGAGAGTAGTACACAATCAGAACCACCTTAGGAAACTTCTTAGCCAGTCTTCCAGAACATGAGAAGTGGCAACGGATGATGCGGTTAGAGATTTGGTCTATTTTGTCCAATGCTGCATGTGCAGTTGGATTCATCAATAGACCAATTCCACCATTGCCACTATCATCTGCTGACGCGAGGGCGAGTCGCCAACCGCCCCCCATGTCCTTAATCAGAACCTCATCAGTCTGTCCAGTCTGCATTCGGTGCTCTTGAACACCCACTGCACTAAGAGAAAGTTTATCTGCCAAGGCAGTCAGCTCACCTTGTCGCATTGGGGACCCGAGTGTTAGGGTGTTTACTGAGGCTAGTCTTGTGACTTGCCTCAGATTCACCAATGGCTTTGTTGGTCGGGGTGGAACATGAGAGTAGCCTCCAACTCCAGAATCCCTCTCCCCATCACAATCTGGCCTTCCTGGTGACCCAGGGTTTGGGCCAGAAAGGTCATCAGGAAAGGGACTCAAAGAATTGTTGGCTGCTCTCTCTCCAGTAGGGGGTGAGACAGGCAGCCGGTCAGGAGTTAACTGACGCCTGTGAGGCCGATTGTGTCCGGTAATTCCACTGGCCTCTAGTGGCCGGACCTCCGCATTGCTAATGTAATCCATAGTGGGGGTTGGGGGGTGCTTTTTTGCCGAGTCAGCTCTCGGGGCAAATACCACACCCTGGTTTGCCATTCCACAGGGTGGGTGTCGCAATGGAGTCAGATATGAGGCCCATCACCCATATCTACTCTGGCGCACATGACCCACCATTGGCTGTTGCAGCTCATCTGCTGGGTCATGCCCTGTACCCTTGCTGCCAGGTGCAGGTCGCAGTGAAGTGCTCTCAGAGTGGACATGAGAACACTCTACTCCTGACCAGCCATTGGTAGATCACCATCTGCCTGGTCAGGCCATATACCCCTGCAGCCAAGTATATGGGTCCTAAATCCAGGACCAAGGGCGTCCTTATCCCAGAACGAAGGGGGTCCTAGTTACAGGACCAGATTTGCCCTAGTAAGAGGGTCTATGCAGCTACAGGTGGCACCTCCTTTATGCTGCATGGAGGTGGCAAGTTTTCTTGATCAATGACCTAGAATACTTGACCTGACCAGATATAGTCTGGTGATATAGTCTGTTGGATATAGTCTGGTAGATATAGTCGGGTGGATATAGTCTGGTGTATATAGCCTGGTGGATATAGTCTGGTGGATATAGTCTGGTAGATATAGTCAGGTGGATATAGTCTGGTAGATATAGTCGGGTGGATATAGTCTGGAGGATATAGTCTGGTGGATATAGTATGGTGGATATAGTCTGATGGATATAGTCTGATGGATATAGTCTAGTGGATATAGTCTGTTAGGTATATTCTGGTGGATATAGTGTGGCGGGTATAGTCTGATGGATATAGTCTCGTGGATTTAGTCTGGTGGATATAGTCTGGTGATATAGTCTGTTGGATATAGTCTGGTGATATAGTCTGGTGGATATAGTCTGGTAGATATGGTCGGGTGGATATAGTCTGATGGATATAGTCTGGTAGGTATAGTCTGGTGGATATAGTCTGGTGGATATAGTCTGGAGGATATAGTCTGGTGGATATAGTCTCCTGGATTTAGTCTGGTGGATATAGTCTGGTGGATATAGACTGGTGAATATCGTCTGGTGGATATAGTCTGGTGGATATAGTCCCGTGGATTTAGTCTGGTGGATTTAGTCTGGTGGATATAGTCTGGTGGATATACTCTGCTGGATATAGTCTGGTGGATATAGTCTGGTGGATATAGTCTGATGGATATAGTCTGGTTGATATAGTCTGGTGGATATAGTCTGGTGGATATAGTCTGGTGGATAAGGTCTGGTGGATATAGTCTCGTGGATTTAGTCTGGTGTATATAGTCTGGTGGATATAGTCTGGTAGGTATCGTCTGGTGGATATAGTCTGGTGGATATAGTCTGATGGATATAGTCTGGTGGAAATAGTCTGGTGGATATAATCTGGTGGATATAGTCTGGTGGATATAGTGTGGTGGATATAGTCTCGTGGATTTAGTCTGGTGGATATATTCTGGTGGATATAGTCTGATGGATATAGTCTGGTGGATATAGTCTGGTGGATATAGTCTGGTGGATTTTGTGTGGTGGATAATGTCTCGTGGATATAGTCTGGTGGATATAGTCGGGTGGATATAGTCTGGTGGATATAGTCTCGTGGATTTAGTCTGGTGTATATAATCTGATGGATATAGTCTGGTAGGTATAGTCTGGTGGATATAGTCTGGTGGATTTAGTCTGATGGATATAGTCTGGTGAAAATAGTCTGGTGGATATAGCTGGTGGATATAGTCTGGTGGATATAGTCTGGTAGGTATATTCTGATGGATGTAGTCTCGTGGATTTAGTCTGATGGATATAGTCTGGTGGATATAGTCTGGTGGATTTAGTGTGGTGGATAAAGTCTCGTGGATATAGTCTGGTGGATATAGTCTGATGGATATAGTCTCGTGGATTTAGTCTGGTGTATATAATCTGATGGATATAGTCTGGTGTATATAGTCTGATGGAGTCTGGTAGGTATAGTCTGGTGGATATAGTCTGATGGATATAGTCTGATGGATATAGTCTGGTGAAAATAGTCTGGTGGATATAGCTGGTGGATATAGTCTGGTGGATATAGCTGGTGGATATAGTCTGGTGGATATAGTCTGGTGGATATAGTCTGGTGGATATAGTCTGGTGGATATAGTCTGATGGAAATAGTGTGATGGATATAGTCTGATGGATATAGTCTGGTGAAAATAGTCTGGTGGATATAGCTGGTGGATATAGTCTGGTGGATATAGCTGGTGGATATAGTCTGGTGGATATAGATGGTGGATATAGTCTGGTGGATATAGTCTGGTGGATATAGTCTGATGGATATAGTCTCGTTGGATTTAGTCTGGTGGTATATAATCTGATGGATATAGTCTGGTGTATATAGTCTGATGGAGTCTGGTAGGTATAGTCTGGCGGATATAGTCTGATGGATATAGTCTGATGGATATAGTCTGGTGAAAATAGTCTGGTGGATATAGCTGGTGCATATAGTCTGGTGGATATAGCTGGTGGATATAGTCTGGTGGATAT
The DNA here is from genome assembly GCA_032718475.1 of Nemertoderma westbladi. NCBI lineage: Eukaryota > Metazoa > Xenacoelomorpha > Nemertodermatida > Nemertodermatidae > Nemertoderma > Nemertoderma westbladi. The sequence goes on from JAUCBJ010007636.1 coordinate 22,996, forward strand.
AGTCTGGTGGATATAGTCTGGTGGATATAGTCTGGTGGATATAGTCTGATGGATATAGTCTGGTGGATATAGTCTAGTGGATATAGTCTGGTGGATAGAGTCGGTCTGTCTCGAGCGAAGTACATGTGGATTACATCGAAGATTATCAACCGTCGAAAACGAGGCGAAGCATATTTGGCAATAACAATGCATGAAAAATAACGTAATTAATGATAACAATCGAAATAAAAACGAAACGAAATTTTTGACTAAAAAGAGTGTCGCTAAAAACATTGGAAGGTACTTAAAGAGCAACACGACCGTACACAGTCTAACACAGAAACTCTTTTACCAAATTAACCAATGAACTAACATACATACTTTTCCCTACTCACCGTGTTCACAAGCGAACAGAGCAGTAATTAACCCTTTGCTGCTCGAATTATTTTTACAGGTTTAAATTTTTTTTTTTAGGTTAGATAAACTGAAAACAGTCTAAAAGAACACATTAATGCCAACAAATTTATTTTTTTTATTATTTGAATATTTTTAATAAATGTTGTTCAGGAACAACAATGAGCATTAATGGTAGCAATAATAATTGGTAAAATAGTATCAAATCCATCTTCCCCACTATCATTACTATTTGGTATGACAATTTAAAACACCTTCTCTTTGTTCTGGTACCGAACTACTACTTCTAGGATCGGTATGCTGCATTGGAGCTGCATTTTTTTGAAAGCTTTGTCGGATTGTTGACAAAATTTCGCCGCCGCAACTCCCTATAACCCATTTCATTTGCTAGATCATCCTCATCTTCAAAGCCAATGTCCTTCAAGATGCGTCTCAAGAAAGTCATGGGCTGTCCACCATGCTTATTCACCCAATGAGGCCTTCAAAACACAAGATTATGCACTGGCTGGTCCTCACGGCGAAAGCAATGTCCTTCAAAGCGGAGGCGGCTTTGTTATAGTGTCAAGCTTGGGGGACCAATGAGAGACACCTCCAATGTTATATAGTGTCTGGTTGGAGATGTGTGCATTGTACTTGACATAGTGAATTACTACTACTACGATCGGCATGCTGCATTGCAGCTGCATTATATATGTATTACATATATATATTAAGAATGCTGTGCCGGCTTGTCGATAAAATTGCGCCGCAACAACACCCTGTCACCCATGACATTTGCTAGATCATCTGCATCTTCAAGGCCAGTGTCCTTTAAGATGCGTCTCAAGAAAGTCATGGGCTGTCCACCATGCTTATTCGCCCCATGAGAGCGCCAAAGCACAAGATTATGCACTGGCTGGTCATTATGTCGAAAGCAATGTCCTGCAAAACGGAGGCGGCTTTGTTCTAGTGTCAAGCTTGGGGGACCAATGAGAGACACCTCCAATGTTAGTGTCTGGTTGGAGATGTGTGCATTGTACTTGACATAGTGAATTACTACTACTACGATCTGCATGCTGCATTGCAGCTGCATTATATATGTATTACATATATATTAAGAATGCTGTGCCGGCTTGTCGATAAAATTGCGCCGCAACAACACCCTGTCACCCATGAAATTTACTAGATCATCTGCATCTTCAAGGCCAGTGTCCTTTAAGATGCGTCTCAAGAAAGTCATGGGCTGTCCACCATGCTTATTCACTCCATGAGGCTGCCAAAGTACAAGATTATGCACTGGCTGGTCCTCACGGCGAAAGCAATGTCCTGCAAAGCGGAGGCGGTTTCGTTCAAGTGTCAAGTTAGTGAAGATTAATGGAACACCCCCAATGCTGTATAGAGTTCGGTTGGAGATGTGTTCATTGTACTTGACAGAATGAACTCTGCGCAGCATTCTGGTGAAAGTGCCTGTGAAAGTGTGAAATAAAAACTAATAACAGTGTAATTATAGCTTTCTTAAATGGGCAATGTTGTTGGGGGACAACAATCTTTAAAACACTACTCACTTGGTTAAAATCTATTAACAATCTATTGGAGGATTCGAAAATCATCTTAGACATATTTTCCTATCTACTCAATTTTTTTGGAACGGAAAAATTAAAGGGAATTGTCTTTTTTAACAACATGAATGCACATGTTTTTTCAATTACCGCTTATTGAAGCATAGGCTCGCAATATGTAAGCCAATGTTCAAATTTCCCTCTGGAAAGCAAAGGAAACTGATCCTCGGGTACAAGAAACTTGTTGACAACACATATCAACCAATCGGATTTCACGTCATATTACCATTCTGAGATTAGGAGAGCCAATAATAGGAATGTTGTTCCGGAACAACACTGAGCAGCAAAGGGTTAAAATCAGCAACAAAATATAGCACACACTGCGAAAAGGACCGGCTGAATTCATAAAACTGTAAGAAGTCAATTACATTTGTTTAATTTAATTACTGTATTCCACACACTCTAAAATAAATTACTTATCGGTATCTTGTAACCATCCTAAGCCGGCACTACTTCTAGGATCGGCATGCTGCATTGCAGCTGCATTTTTAAGAATGCTGTGCCGGCTTGTCAACAAAATTGCACCGCCACAACTCCCTATCACCCATGACATTTGCTAGATCATCCGCATCTTTAAGGCCAGTGTCCTTTAAGATGCGTCTCAAGAAAGTCATGGGCTGTCCACCATGCTTATTCACTCCATGAGGCTGCCAAAGTACAAGATTATGCACTGGCTGGTCCTCACGGCGAAAGCAATGCCCTGCAAAGCGGAGGCGATTTTGTTCTAGTGTCAAGCTTGGGGGAACCAATGAGACACCTCCAATGTTATATAGTGTCTGGTTGGAGATGTGTGCATTGTACTTGACACAATGAACCCGGCGTAGCATTCTTGTGAATGTGCCATCCAGAGATTTGGTGTCCTCAGCAGTTCGATCCCAGCATGGACTCCCGTAGAGGAGTACTGGAACTACTGCTGCTCTAAATAATCGGACCTTAAGTTTCCGATTAATTCTCGGTGACTTCCAAATCCTGGAAAGCCTATTCAAGGCTGCCCATGCCTCTCCCTTACGTATTCGAAGGTCCTCACCTGACTTCCGGATCCATGATCCCAGGTAACAGAAGTCGTCCACATGCTCAAGCATACCATCCTTTGAGCTTATGCTCATCCGATCAAAGACTTGCTGAGGACTTTCAAAGTTAACTGTCAGAATTTTGGTCTTTCTGGAGTTAATAAAAAGACCAACACTAGAAGCAGCATGTTCTAATGAGCTGAGGAGCCGTTGGGCTCCCTCTAATGATTCTGAGAGTACTCCTAAGTCATCAGCAAAGTCTAGATCAGTTAAGTACTTGGCAGGATTTCCTCGACTTCTGGAGCCAGTAGGTGGAGTTATCATCACCCCATCATCATTATAATGATCTAAGGACATGCGTAGAACATAGTCAACCACAATAATGAACAAGAATGGTACAAGTGTGTCTCCTTGGAGGACGCCCCATAACACTTCAAATGGTTCTGTGTCACCGTCAACAGTAGACACAAATGTTGTCGAACCATCGTATACTGATCATATTGCTGCAATAATTTCATCAGGAATCCCATATAATGAAAGTATGCTGAACATACGTGAGCGAGAGACTGAATCAAAGGCCTTGAAGAAGTCAACAAAGATAACAGCCAGATGCCTGTCTTTCTTTTTTGATAATTCTTCAACTATCCTTCTAAGTGCCAAAATGGGCTCCATGGTACCACGACCTTTACGGAACCAATTCTGATTTCCACGGAGCAGTCTCTCAATGGGATCCCTGATGCGATTTAATAGAATCCTATTGTATAGCTTTGCAGCAATCGAGATCAATGAGATTCCCCGAAAAGAACCATAGAGTGTTAGGTTGCCCTTCTTGGGAACTGGCACCAACTTATTTGTTTTCATTTCTTGTGGGACTCTTGTTGTTCGGTACATGTCTACTATGATGGGATAGATGAGCTTAAATTACTTATCGGTATCTTGTAACCATCCTAAGCCGGCACAGCATTCTTAAAAATGCAGCTGCAATGCATCATGCCGATCCTAGTAGTTGTAACCATGGATAGTACAGTCCGAAAACCGGTAGGGCTATTCTGCAAGATTTTCTTCTAACTTGGTAGATTAAATTAGGTATAAGGACGAAAAGGAATTCAAGAAACGGTTAAGATTGAATCCTATTCAATTTTCCGCATTACTAACAATAATCGAACCAAAATTCAAAAAAATTCCTACAAACTGTAAAACACCAATTCACACAAAGACAGCTCTAGAAATAACTCTGCATTCATTTCATTACCGGACTAGCGCCTCTGGTGGCTATAATTAAAGTGGTAGGACCATAATAAAAAATATATTTAAATATATAATATATAAATATATACATATATCGCAGATGGGACATCATACTGGATATGCATACTGTCGCATGCATATCGAGTGAGCACATCTTATACAGTATATCCACAACTTTACACTATGGACTATTGATTTAAATTTCCTCAAACTTTGTAGAATAGCAGCTAATGCTGCTTTAGTGAAATTGACACTATTTTGATAAAGCACGTCCTGCTAGCTGGTTTGTGGGCTGGAAAACAGCTTAGTATAATTTCACTGAAGACGGCTTCCCGCCACAAAGGAGCCTTAAAACAGCTAATATTACCAGGATTCACTCCAGTGAAATTGAAAATCGAGCTGTTTTAGAGTTAGCAGGATCCAGCTGGCACTTTTTATTTAGCTGTATTGCTGCCCCAGCGAATCTGAAAACTAACCTTTGACAAACTCCTCGTGAGTGAAAGCAAGCTTTCATTCAATTTTATTAGATCTGGAATTGAGAGCAGTCCAGCGAGCAGGTAATATGCTAATTTAAATTTTACTGACGCAGGCGACCAGCTGCAAAAAAAACAGAAAACTGCGCCAGAGAATGCCCTGCTTAAAAAAGGAGCGCGGAAACGGGCCATATTTAATTTTAACATTACTATAGCAGTTCCATATACAGTAATAATTACGGAAACACGTTTAAATAAAATTCTCGAAAATTAATATTCGGTAAAACAATTTCTAAAAAAAGCGATATTGTAAGTAACTATTTACATTATGTTAACATTTCAGTACGCTGTGACGTAACATATTGTGATATACTACAGCTGTGGAGTAGCTAGCCATATTTATAAAATAATTGTAATTTGAATAGTACACTCTATATTATTTTATAAGAACACAGAATATGAGACTCAAATTCGTGAAAAGTTAAGAAAATTTAGGACACATCAAGCCTCAGATTCTGTTACAATAATAACAAAAAAAAAGGATAAAATTAATATAAATAAATAGTTTTAATATCAAAGAAAAGTAAATAAAATGAAAGTGCAATTATTACAAATATAATTTAGTTATTAAATAAAATTTTGATAAAAATTTTTGAATTTTTAAGTTTTCCAGAGTATCTTTCAAACACTAATATACACAACACATGTTCTGGAATATAGTGTCGTTATTCAGGTAGACCTACATGGACCCCCCCCCCCCTTTCAGTTTGCATAATTGAGATTTTTATGGAATTGACTATGGCATACAGTTAGTATCAATATTCAATAATTTAATACGAGAGATATTATTGATCGTTTTAAATGATTTTTGCCATGCTGAATTATTTCGATTGATATTATTTGTCGTTTTAAATAAAGTTTTTCAACTTAATTATTTCGCTTGATATTATTGATCGTTTTAAATAATGTTTCAAAACTGCATTATTTTGCTTGATATTATAGGTTGATTTAAATAACTGTTGACTTATTTCAACCGATAATTATAGGTAGTTTTAAATGAGACAGTGAATTATTTCGACTTAGAATTATAGGTCGTATTAAATGTAGCTGATCTCGTGATGATTAACTTCTCTGCTCCTATACTATCATGCTTCACTAACGTACCGGTACCACTGTGCACTGTAAAGCTGTACCAGTACTGCAGTATCTTAGTTAGCTGATCACATACGACCTATAATTATCGGTTGAAATAAGTCAACAGTTATATAAATCGAGCAATAATATCAAGCAAAATAATGCAGTTTTGACACATTATTTAAATCTATCAATAATATTAATCGAAATAATTCAGCATGGCAAAAATCATTTAAAACGATCAATAATATCTCTCGTATTCAATTATTTAATATTGATACTAAATGTATGCCATAATTGACAATTAACAAAATTGTCCCCAGGAAAGGATAAGATAATTCATCCAATGGTTTCCATATATTTTAGTAATAAATTTACTGTTGAAACTGAACAGATAGTACAGTATGTTTCCATTTCATTTAAACTTACATAATCGGAGCGGAATCCATATCTTATGGCCCGTTTTTATACATTTACTATATACTACGGTACTTAACCATGCTTGGTATATTGCAATGTATACCGGACTATCAGGCAAGATGTCATGTGCCGTTTCATTTAGAGCAATAATTTTAGAATATATTAAGCCTGAAATTATCAGCCAATTTAATAAAATCAGGCGAACTAAAAGTTTACTGGTTCTTATAAACAAATACGAGTGTAGGCTTCACTTAAACTTTACTACAACCTATTCTAAAGTACTGGAACTGGAAAAGACAAATCAGATGCTAAAATGGCAACAAATCAGTTTTCTCACAAATCAATCAAGGTTGAATCACTGGAAGAATACGTACTGAAACATTACCTCGACTCTAATCCACCTCGTTGGCATGTGTCTAAGGAGAAACCCCGAGAAGGCCAAAAAGTAACTGTAAATCAGAAAAATTACAATAACTCGATTGAAATTAACGAAGTTACACTATGTATTAGAGCTACATTTGATGAAGGCACAAAAAGTAAGTAGCCATATTCTAGAGATATCTGATAAGATATGAGTGATCTGGAAACTGCAACTGGAATTATTACTATTTAAGTAAAAAAAAAAACTAGCTAGGCCTACTACAAAAAGAATAATCGTTTATGGGTCTACATAGGCCTACTACTTATTATAATAGAGTCAATCAAAAATCGCATAAAATTCTAACCCTAAGTTAATGAGGCTGGCTATAATCTAAGAAAATCCACAAAAACACAAAGGCAATTATACCCAGGTGGTATTGGTGTTACAGTATATACTGTAGGTACAGCACCAATTGTGTGTAAAACAATTATACCCAAGTGGTATTGGTGTTACAGTATATACTGTAGGTACAGCACCAATTGTGTGTAAAACAATTATTCCCAGGTGGTATTGGTGTTACAGTATATACTGTAGGTACAGAACCAATTGTGTGTAAAACAATTATTCCCAGGTGGTATTGGTGTTACAGTATATACTGTAGGTACAGCACCAATTGTGTGTAAAACAATTATACCCAAGTGGTATTGGTGTTACAGTATATACTGTAGGTACAGCACCAATTGTGTGTAAAACAATTATTCCCAGGTGGTATTGGTGTTACAGTATATACTGTAGGTACAGCACCAATTGTGTGTAAAACAATTATACCCAAGTGGTATTGGTGTTACAGTATATACTGTAGGTACAGCACCAATTGTGTGTAAAACAATTATTCCCAGGTGGTATTGGTGTTACAGTATATACTGTAGGTACAGCACCAATTGTGTGTAAAACAATTATTCCCAGGTGGTATTGGTGTTACAGTATATACTGTAGGTACAGAACCAATTGTGTGTAAAACAATTATTCCCAGGTGGTATTGGTGTTACAGTATATACTGTAGGTACAGAACCAATTGTGTGTAAAACAATTATTCCCAGGTGGTATTGGTGTTACAGTATATACTGTAGGTACAGAACCAATTGTGTGTAAAACAATTATTCCCAGGTGGTATTGGTGTTACAGTATATAGGCACAGCCCCAATTTTGTGTAAAACAACATTTTTATTAGAGCTAGTTTTTGCTATCTTTTAGAGATGTTCTAGAACATGTTACCTATTATTTAGCATAGAAATATATATTATTC
>JAUCBJ010007638.1:0-44932 GCA_032718475.1 Nemertoderma westbladi
ATATTCTAACATTTTAAGTTTATTACTTAAATTTTTATATTCTTATAAAAATAAAATGCGCCCCCGCCCAATCCAATCATTTTAATTATACTAGGTTAATTTACGGTTGTTGAAATTAAATACGTATTTATTCATACATATGAATATTTTCAAATATAGCACAACTTAATTAATATTAATATATAAGGAATATCATTAAAAGGAGGAATCTTATTAAGTTCAATTTCATCAATTAATCAATTTACGGTTGTTGTTATCACGAATAGGCGATTATTAATAATTATCGGAGGTGAAAGTGTGATCTTCCACAGTAAAGCCTTCCACTATACTTCCCAAGTTGCATTGGTTCCCATTTACCGACCATCCCAGATGAAAGCCCGGGTTGGGCTAGGATGCAGCATTTAAAGCATAGTGCCCAAATAGTGCTGTCCCCATCTAGGGATCGAACCAGGGCTTCCCGGAAACCGATTGGGCAGCGCCCTTAGACCAAAAGATAAACTTCACAAATAGACATAGCACCATATAATTTAAAAACAACTCACAAGTAATCTTATAAAATGCTACGGATTAATAAGCCATGTAAATAGCTCAGTTACCGGGGTGCTATATTTATTACTTTACAGTATGTTTATGCTCATTACTGTACATGCACCGCCTATCTGCATCAGCCTATATTAGTAGCCTATATCAGCCTATCTCAGTATCTGGGTTGCGGAACTAATAAATAATAATACTGTAGTACCAGTCCACATTCCACAGCATAGTACATTAGAACTAGTTGCAATTGTAAAGATGGCATGGCAATCCTCTACTGAAATAATAATTAGTGATCATGTAAAAGTGGTAATGTAATGATTAGGCCTAATGAAGTTAATTCCGTGAGTGCCGTGTTAGCTGCATTTTGTACGGTATATAGTTGTTCTTGGTTTAGCGACATGCACCTTCACTCTACACTCTACAGCTCTATGTAGACATTAAACAGGTAGAACGGTAGAAGTTCAGAAGTTATCATGAATTCCCCACCGACAATTGGTAAAACTTATAAAAGTCCAATCCGTATAGCCCCTAAATACGGCGATTACATTCCCAATTCAGTTCTATTAGTTAAACTGCAGGACTTCAACACTTACAATAAGGCGAACGGCATTCCGGAATTCCGACTGATAGAAACTCATCCGGACAACGACCCAGAGAATCCGGGATGCGTCATAGGCGGCCAACTCTCCATCTACTGGGGAGTCCGCAACCCCATCCAACTAGCCATGTACGACGACGACATATGCGAGGCCTGTTCCGAAAAGACGTCAGCCGCCGCCGGCGGCGCAGGGCCGCCTCGCGAAACACCGAAACCTCAGAAATCCCACGACGTGCGCCGCGCGCGGAGCGTATTGAAACCGCGTCCCGCCAGCGTTATGATCGCGCCTAGCCCGAAGGCCCTGACGAACAATCAACTAACCTACGTACTTTCCGATAAACCGCACCAATTCGTGAAAGGCTCTTCGCTAAAACGCTCTTTAAGTTTCCGGGAGAGCATCGCCATAGAAGGCGACGAGAAACACTGTTGTAACATATCCGTAATAAACGGACACGCCTTCGATATCGGAACCTCTATATTCACCCCGGAGCACGGATCCCGAACTATAGTCTACGTAACGAGCCGCATGAAAACCACAGAAGTTTTAGTGAAATTGTTACAGAAATTCAAGATTTTAAATAATCCCAATGAATTCACACTGAATAAAGTCATGTCTAACGGGGAGGTTTTGTGTCTGAAGAAGGACGACAAGCCGCTTATACAACGGTTGTTGATGGGCCCCGCTGAGGAAATCGCAAAGATTTATATTTCCGAAAGGAGTTTAGTTAAAGAAGTTAATTTCGCAGCGGCGCAATATATTAATCTAAAGTTGCCGATACTAGAAGGGATTGTGCGTAAATACGAAGAGGAAGAGGAGAAAGCGATAATGGCGATTCGTAAACGGTACGAGAGTTACAGAAAGAATTTAGAGGATCGCCTCAAAAATGAATAATTTATTATCTTTAATATGTGTGAATTGATTAAATATTGGAAATTGATGCCAGATGGTGCATGTGGGGTGGGTACGTACAATAGAACCGGGCATATATCACACTAGACTACTAGCAGCTAGGCGCACATATTCCCAGTTAAGTTTTGTACCAAATAATTCTGCATGAAAAATTACAGACTTAAGGGAAAAGAGCAGGTTACAGGGGCAGGATATTCTAACCAAAATACTAAACGTATGATTATACATTGTGGGTAAGGAACAAGGCTTTTCTCACTAAAAGATTATATTAATATATACAACTTGTGTAATTAATAAGATTGTATAGTAAATACTACCGTTATTTCCCACTTTTCCTCTATTTCTGCGATATCCAATATCTATTTGTGTAGGTGGATATATTTTTTAATTGAATTGTAAACAATTTTTAATAATAATTTATTTCTACGACACTAATTTATTTTTCATTTATTCGCATCGCTATTATGTAATTAATCGTGCTATTCTTATTTATTTTGTAAGTTTGACTGGAATATTAATGAGTTTTGTTATTTATTTTAATTAATGCGAAATATCTGTCGGATTTGTTTTAATTAAACATTTTGTAATTAATGGTTAAATTAATGGGGAAGATTTCTGGGGGAGGGGGGGGGGGGGGGGTCTGTTAGATTATGTGGTTTAGAGTTAAGTTTATTAATGATAATATTTATAAATTACATCCATTTTATACCAAAAATGTCATTATTACTTAACAGCGAGTTGTTATTTTGCACTTTATAGCATTATATTACTCATAACATCACAATACGTAGGTATATACAACAGCGACGCAATGTATACTTTACAGCTCTCGACGTGGTCTTTACATTTTATGTGGTCCTGAGAAAAATACGTTTGTTTATGTTTTGCGCGGTGCCCGTAAATAAATTTAAATGCGATCTTGTACAACAACATCTCGCTGGAGGGGAGAAATTTATTTATATTATACGACTAGGCCCACCTTGGTGTTGTGGTTGCATTGAATTAACATCTCTAGCAGGTCGCGTGTTCAAACCCCGCGTGTGGGCCAATGCAGTTTTGAAGGCAACTATATGCAACTAAAAACTGTCTGTTCAATAGAAGTGGAATAATTTGAAAGATGAGTTGTCTAGGTGGCTGAACCTAATAGCGCTACTGAAGAGCCCTGATAGGCTGAAACATACGTATAGCGCTGGTTCAACCCCCGGTGACGCGCTTTCTCATTCTTTCCATTTCTGAACAACTTAATACTATGAATGAAGGGTCTAGCCAGGGCGCATTACTAATAGACTCCCGCTAGAGGGCTACATATTAATGTCTCCCCATTTATTTGTTTTTATTCCGTTTAAACTAAAACTTACTAGACTAATTAACTGTATCTTCGTATATCGTATGAAACCTAATTAGTCTGCAGTTCTCGAGTGGGCCGCATGATTCTTTCTTCATTTGAGTTGACACACGACCTACTACAGTATAAATATATAGTATCAATACCGTAGTTGGTCATGGTTGACACTTAAAATGAATTTATCTCACGTTCTGAGCGAATGCGTCACTTGTGTATTATAATGTAGAACTTGTGCGGCGGATAGGTAACAACATTTACCTCTGCTCGTTACCCGGAAAGGTAGACCTACTACTACTACTACTAGGTCGAGCGAACTCGGACAGTGGAAATGAGATCCCTCCAGGCTTCCCGATTCTCCATAGTTGTCGCAATTTCGTTTCTCCCAAGTTCAGTATCCCTTTCAAGTTGATCTATATATGTTATGGCAGGTCGTCCACGACTACGCTTTCCATGAGTTGGTTGCCAGAGAAGTAGATCTGGTATGGCCTCGCCTTTACTTCGCCAGCAGTGCCCACTGAATGGGTGGTATTGTACCATAAAGCTCGGCGTTTGTCATGTGTTGTCTCCAGCTGATGTTTAGGGCTACCCTTAGTAGTCTTGTGTAGCAACCATCAATTCGTTGTTCAAGTGATTTAGTCAGTGTCCAGGTCTCACCCGCGTATAAAAATACACTTTCCACTGTGGCTCGAAAGAACTTAGTCTTCAGGTGCCTGGATAGATCTGATTTCCAGATGGTATCCATTTTTGATAGAGCTACCCAAGCCTTTGCTTTCCTAACTTCTATGTCCTTTTTACTACTCTCTATCCATGATCCAAGGTTCTGGAAGGTAAGGTAGGTAGACCTATACCCGGTAATTACATTCTCATTTTCAAAATTGTCTGTACAGTACCGTAAGGTTCACGTCTACATAACAATAGCTAACCAAGGCCTCTGACATTGTTTCCATTTACGGCCCTTCTTCTGATGACATTACCGAATTTCCGAAATCACGATATGAAATTTCAATTATTTATTAGATATTTTCGATACGATAATTTCGATTCGACCGACCCAGGTAAAAAATTTCGATTCGATTATTGTAACTTTGAATATTTACGATATTTGACAGCATATATTTATTGTTTTTATCATAATATATACACTATTAATTTATTTATATATATATATATTGACATGTACTGTTGGCTAAGTTATGCCAAAAAGTACTATGTCGATTATTCCATCGGGGGGGGGGTAGGTACGCGATACGATTGTACCAGAAGTACAGCAATTATAGACTAGCAACCGAAGTCCGATTGGATTTATATTCATCAAGCTGTAATTTATTTAAGTTAAATAAAAGGGACAATATATTTTGTTGCAGTACATGACTAACTTGTTTTCAAAGGAATAAAAAACGAACGGCAAGCTATTATTTTATTAATTTGAAATATCGTTGATTTTTAACTGCCAATTTATTTTAAAAAAATTTATTAAAATTTTATTTTAACTTTTTTTTAAAGCGGATATACATCTCAAGTCGCTTAACCTCAAAAGTAAGGTGATGTGGAGGTTATGGACAAACTTCCCATAATTGGCACAGGTGAAGATAATTACCATACCTTTCATTTTTTAAGGGGAACCTGACTTTGCAACATGATTTATCGGTCCCATGTAACCATGACAACAGGAGGTCATTTACAAAAGTCCACTTTTCAATAAAGCTACAGTCTTCTTGACCTACCCCCATATATCAGCGTCAGAGATTCCTTTGACGTCATTTGTAAAACCCGGTTATCATGGCAACTGTTTCAAAAAGTCTCTAACGCCGATTTTCAGTAAATATCAGAAAAATATAAAACCATTGATTAATAATTGGTCCCCATTTGGAAAAAATCATCTAACATTATAAATATATTATCCCTGAGACCGACTTGATTTCTAGTAGTGGACCAATTTAAGTGGACCTGTGGTTGTCCTGTAACCATGGTCACAAGTCATATATATATTCTGCCAAATTTAATATAGTTCCGAACTTCTATTAAAAGGTAATTATATTGTGATAATAAATGTTATAATGACACAATAAGCGTAAACCATGTATCTCATGCGAGTTCATTGTTTTGGCTTAAGAACAGCTGTGGAAATTTATATAATTTACATGATGTAATAAATAAGTAAACTGGTTAAAATTTGTAAGGTACCTCTAAAATCAAAACAAAAAACATTTTTTAAATATCTAGCTTAAGTTTGGAGCTCTAAGACTTTCTAGGTATTTAAATAATACTATCCGACTAACCCTTAGTGTTGAAAATGTTCACACAGACATTCCCTGCAAACCACCAACGTTAATCTAACGTTGGGTTTATGTTAGACATTCGTTAAAAAATGACAGTTAGAATTTAACCATAAACCTACGTTAATATACGTTAGAATTCTGTCAATTTTTAATGTTAATTTTTTACAGTAATTATACGTCAAAAATTTACAAATATCGGACAATACCATATTTTTTAACGTTACTTTAACGTTAATTTTTAACGTTAATTTTTTACTGTAATTATACGTTAAAAATCAACAGAGATCTGACATTTCCAAATTTTTTAACGTTTATTTAACGTTAATTTTTAACGTTCATTATTAACGTTAATTTAGCATTAAAATACATCAGATTTTAACGATGATTAGTGAATCACTTAACTGATTCATCAATGGATAACATATCTATGTCTAGCTGACCTTCCGCTGACTTTGTTCATTTCTTATTTTGTTAAATTTTTATGATACTTGTGTAATTTTTTAAATATTATTTTTAAATATTTGCCTTACTAGTCAGCATCTGTGTACCAGTACCAAGCGTACAGTATAAAAGTACAGTAAGTAAGCGTACGGTAGAAAAAGGGTGGAAAGAAGGATCTAGACGATGCTAGTGGGGCTGCAGCCGATAGCGAAGATGAATGAATATTATATATCGATAAAAACTTGGCCCTAATTACGTTACGGATAACTTTATGAAACTGGATGTACGTTTCGGTTAACTTTATGAAACTGGATGTACGTTTCGGTTAACTTTATGAAACTGGATGTACGTTTCGGTTAACTTTATGAAACTGGATGTACGTTTCGGTTAACTTTATGAAACTGGATGTACGTTTCGGTTAACTTTATGAAAGTGGATGTACGTTTCGGTTAACTTTATGAAAGTGGATGTACGTTTCGGTTAACTTTATGAAACTGGATGTACGTTTCGGTTAACTTTATGAAAGTGGATGTACGTTTCGGTTAACTTTATGAAACTGGATGTACGTTTCGGTTAACTTTATGAAACGGATGAGTCCGGTAGCAACCTACGGGTCTCTGAACTATAGATCTAAGCCTCCCATTGATAAATAAAAATTCCACAAATTTCTAATTCCGAATTCCAAAATTTCCACATTTCTAAAGCCTACTTTATAATGTTATAGAAATTAAATTCAGAATTTCATACAAGAAAAAATCATACATAATTATTGATTTTTTCATTGATCAATTACACGAGATTATGAATTTAAGCTTATGGTTTTAACACTTGAATTTGTTCAAAATTACATTTCACTGTATGTAACTGGCAACTTTCGTGACATTTTGTGACAGGGGGGGGGGGGGGGGGGGGGGGGGGGAGGATTCACTTTTGTGACGGTCACGGCGATGCTCTACGGTATCCTTTAATGTTAGATTGACTTTGACTATAACATTTGTAGATGAGTGGGAAACTTTAAGGAAAAAACAATAAACTCAATAACATTGAATTTAATCCCTAACATTAACAGGGCACCCCTGTCTAGTCTGCCTTGTACATGTACATTGTACAGTATTGTAGTTTGAAGCTGCTAAAGTATGTATAGGCTTTTAGTAAGAACTACTTCAGTCAAAATGTTTCACTTTCTATTGTGCTTTCTAACTGTTATTAAATTACTGAAATAAAATATTTTTCGTCAAGGGGGGGGGGGGGGGGGGGGGGGGAGGGGTTATAAATTTACGAAAATAGGTTTTCTGTAACAGAAGGGGCCCCCCCCGGCGGGGGCAGAAAACCGAGCATCAAAAAAATGGAAAATTTGCGTGACATACTTTATGAACGCCACCTAATTCCACCATATTTTTATTCACCAGAGGATACTCAGGACCCATTAAAGGACGCCCTTGAGAAATGCGCCCTAGCTCGTCCCTTTAAAGCGTTCGTCCTGAAACGAAAACTCTCCCGCCCCTTTGCGGGGATCGAACCCATGACCTCTGGAGAGATGTTAATTAAAGGCAACGGATTAACACTACACAAACTAAAAGGGCGGGAAGAACATAAAAAATGTTAGATTTTTGCTTTATCAAATGTGGCGTCGAATGCTGGAAATTGACATTGACATATAGATTATCTATCATTACTAATATCAATATTAATCATAACAACACATTTTGATGCTAACAAATACAATAGTATTTGGAATTTCTCTGAATACTATTTTTAATGCAACCACGGCGACAATAAACCGATAGGATCATAGATTCGAGCTGAGTTTCAGCAGAGTAAGTGCAATAGAAAAGACCGCAACTACTTAAATTTATGCAAAAAACCGTAAGTCAACAAGACTTGCGGTTTTTTGTCATCAGAATTTAATGAGGATTTCACATCTGGAAATGGCTTGGCGAGATCTGTTGTATGCATTTTCAATAATTACCAGAAGTAGCTCCGATGAGAGAAAGCTTTTAATTTAACTGATGTTATTAATTCCATTAGTCATCTGAAGTCAACCCACCCTACCCTAACTGTTTAGTATGAGAATGCCTTCTTAGGTTGTTTCGAGTTATCACTGTCTACCGGTCTGACCGTCAAGATGTAAATTTAGACAGAGCCAGATAAGATAATAGCAATTGTCTGGAATATGCGATTATTTGACGTTAATTAACGTTAAGGTAATTAAGCGTTAATTATTATAATTATGTTTTTATCACTGTCAGTTGTTTGTAATTTTTTAACATTAAATACAATATATTTTGACGATCCAAACTGATTGTCAGTAATATGTCATTTTTTAACGTTAACCATACAATATATTTTGACGATCCAAACTGATTGACAGTAATATGTCATTTTTTAACGTTAAACATACAATATATTTTGACGATCAAAATACCTACCGTTTAAAATTAACGTTAATTTGCGTTAATTTTTAACGTTAAAAGGGCGGCCAAACTAACGTTATTTATATGTATTATTAACGTTAATAATTAACGTTGGCATTGTCAGAAAATAACGTATATTAATGCATTATTAACGTTAAATTGTTTGCAGGGTTCACATGTTTTCTTACAGATCCGTTAACTTTAGATTAATTTATTTTTCTCAAAACTCGATTTTTTGAGTTACATTAGGAGGGCAGAACTGACGAAACATGCACTAAAAGATTTTTATAAACTAAAATTTAACTTTACTAAATTTTTATAAAATGATCTTATTTTTCGGATTTGTTACCTATAGGCTAATTATTGGCGCTGATTTCGAAAATGGCAAAATATTTCGAAATTTCCGAACAATGAGATATACAGTAGCTTTGATTTTATACATACTGTATTTTAGGTCAAAATTTAACGTACTTTATGAATTCAGTGCTAAAAATTGTATCAACAGAGGGGTTTCTCAAAAATAGTCGAATTACAAATTATGCACCTGCTCTGCACAAAATGTGAATAAAAGTGTGCAAAAGTTTCGTTTGCTGTAGGCACTTCCTATGACCAATAAATTAACATTTCTGAGCATGTACAAAATCAGAAAGAAACCCATTTTCGAATTTTTTTTTTGGTTTTATTTAATTTCACCAGTGTTTCATTCCTCTGGAATGAAATCGATAAAGTTAATCATGTGATGTCCCATACTTTACCTAAAATAGTGAAATTTTTAGTTTATTCAAAGAGATGTAACTCAGCCTAATCACCCAGTGGAATGCAAAGCACGTTTGTGTTGCGTCATCTTATAAAACAATTAGTTTCATCTTCACTCCCTCAGAAATATCATGGCGGCCAATTTAAAATTGTCCCATACTTTACCATTATAATATATGAAACCTGGAGTTCAGGAGTGTTATAATGCTTTAGGGTGATAGTAGGGGGAAGCATAGAAGTATGTATTTGAACTAAGAATCATTCCTCAGTTAACTAATCTTTGAGTTTATGCATGTAAAGTCCCGTACTTTACAAAAAAAAAATTGTTTTTTAGAAGATAAGAAGATCAGTAAGTACAGTAATTGATACATTTTCAGAAATGGAAAGAATTTCTAAACTTTTGACAGACTACATGTGTACAAGTTTGGTTATTTTTCATCAATGATTGGCGGACTTATTTAATTCTGAAACTATCGGTACCAACAGACAGACTGTCTGATATGTGACCTTTGATTCCTTAAACCTCAGATTCTTTCCAAACTTTTGACAGATTGCATACGTACCAAGTTTGGTTTAATTTCATCTATAAATAACTTGAGTTATTAGTGATAAAACATTAGATAGATGACAGACAACTCGTCAATGGTACCCATATGCTAAGACTTCGGGTCAATTTGTGGCTCGCCCCATATTTTACATCCACATCTTGGTTGGGAATACTTAGTTGCACTTTATTATCACTAATTATCTGGGAATTACTGTTAGACCATGTCGACCATAACATTCGTACAGGTCCCGTACTTTACCTAGCAATATCCCATACCTTACCACACAAACCACGCTGTAAAAAATAAGCAATGTAGCAATTCGTCTGATATTTATATTTTTATTTGAGCTTAATAATACAGCTTTATCCTAAACATCAACTCAACACCGTAAATGCGCACGATTCGCTAAACTTTAGAATTGAAATCATAAAATAATAAAAACTATTTCGTACGAATCCGTACTTTACCTTAATTGGACAAGCTGGTGTTTTCTCAAAAGTGACAAAGTCCCGCCATAATCTTAGCGAAATCAACGCTGATATTCGAAAGTTCAATCCAAGCACAATTTTGTGCACCTACAGTATGTGCTGTGGATAACATTGTAGGCCCTACAGGCAATCAAAGTTCAAAATTATGTACGAATGTCCCGTACTTTACTTTGGAATGAGCGTGCAACAAAATAAACAATTTTCAAATTTTGGGTTTCTGAATTTATAAGAATCGACAGAAAATACTATGGAAATATATTTCACTGTTTAGAAGTAACAAATCGTCGGGACAAATATGTCTACCGTGGGATTAAATGGGTCTATGTTGAATATTTGACAAAATTGAATATATATTGTGTGATTTAAAGCAGGTTAAATGGGTAGTTCAAAAAAGCTGAATAAATTTGCAAAAATTTGATACAGTACAACTGTAACACTAACTTCAATTTTGTTGCAAGCTTTTATACGCGATGCATAATGTTGTTATCTCTATGTTATCGTCATTTACCTCAATAAGCTTACAGTAGAAACATAATTATTCGACCCTACTCGACATCCGGCCGCCTCCAAAATTAATATTTACTGAACCTAACGCGCTACAGTATTTTTAAATTCCTGTCAGTTTGTTTGTATCATGATAGACCCATTTTACCCAACGCCAATAAATTCAGATAGACCCATTTAACCCCGTTTTACAAACAGATTGTTTCTCCTCGTTTAAAAGGCTCAGTGATACACGATAGCTTGGAAAATGGGGAACCTCAACAATCTATCTCTTAAAGTCACACATCAACCAGAAAAAGAAAATCTCTTTCTTAGCAAAATTGAGCGATTTTTTTATGGCGGAAAAAATCAAATTTTTTCACCAGCTACAGTATAATTTCCATGAAGTTAACTCCTAATGTTCACGAATTATACTGTAGTTCCGTAAAAAGGAAATTTATAACTTAGAAACAATTAATTTATTGTGGTATCATAAAGTATTTTTCCAGTATAATTCCAAAAGATACCAGGCTTAATATTTCAGAAAGTTATTCAAACACTGGTGCGCTGTATTACCCCCAAATTATTCAACGTAAATACAATTAGGTCAGTCTGTACCACTAGCTTTAATGGTGTAATGCGTTGCCTTGAATTCAATGGCTCAAAGTCAAGATGCTGTGGGTTCAAACCTCCATGGGAGGGTTCAGGGGAGTTTTTGTTTCGGCACGAATACTTTAAATTGGTATACAGACGTTTCGGCCTAGGACGAAAAGGCCAAGTTGTTTTATTATATGATAATAATTATTCATTAAAATTAGACTTATTTCACAATAACATACAAACAACACTAAGTGTTGTTAAGTCTTAATGAAATATCTTTTATGAAAAGGCTATTTAATTTACCTTTATTACAAAATTAAATAAACAATATGTCTACCTTGGCTACTTCAGAATAGGTGTATCAGAGTTCCTACTATGTAACAATTGTTCTAGTAACGTAAAAACTTCAAAACAAATATATTGAACAACTTATTCTTAAAATTATGTTTGGTTTACATTTGCTTTGTAAGAAGTGATGATGAGGATGACATATATTTAAAAGTAGTAGAATAGCATAATAGTCGAAGTAATACTGTATAAAGTAATTGATTTAATTTTGTAACAATAAAGACAATATTAACGATTGGAGGACTGCAAATTAGCACTGGTATTTCGCATACCGGTAGCAATTCTAGAACAGGTGATAATCTTGTTTATCACATTATG
Organism: Nemertoderma westbladi; assembly: GCA_032718475.1. Lineage (NCBI taxonomy): Eukaryota > Metazoa > Xenacoelomorpha > Nemertodermatida > Nemertodermatidae > Nemertoderma > Nemertoderma westbladi. The sequence continues at coordinate 12,066 of JAUCBJ010007638.1, forward strand.
TTCGAACGTCGGAACGTCTTGCTCTTGAACGCGAAGGGAGAATAGCACAAAATTAACAGTAGTAAGACAAACAATATCCCGCATTAATTTAGTACTGTATGTTGCAAATAATCTTACTTTTTTATACTATATATTGTAGTATTGATGAACAGTTTATACAGAAGCTTCTGCAAATAAACCTTGTATAACTTAACTACTGATGCCAATTTATCTGCGTCAGGTTCTACATGTATAACCGTATGTCACATTCTGGGACAGGTGATAATCTATGTATAATAGCGATTGGAGGTTAAACATTAGTCCTATTTAAAATAATTAATGGGTATTATAATTAACAGTTAAATGTATTAAAATTATATGCATATAATCTTCTACATATTACATTGTGTAGACTAAACTTTATATTTGACTTATTTAAGGGAGTAAAGTGAATCTTTGGGCCAAAACGTCCGACAAGCAAATCTTCTATTTAACTCATTGGGCCGAAACGTCCTAGGCCAAAACGTCTTAGACCGAAACGTCTGTTACCCCTTTAAATTGTACAGTATATAGCCATTATCTCATCTCTGCCTTTCATCTTAAATGGTAGCTAAATGGGTACCACTTTCCTCTGGGGAGTATAGTTTGTACAGAGGATATTCTTGGAATTCTTAAGTTAGGCGGGACGCGTGGCAACAATGGGAAGTACTGTATAACTATTGTCTTGCAAATGGCAGCCAAAGTGAAATCTATTTAAGTAATCGTGAATTGTTAATTCGATAAAAATGAAGAACACCACATTGACAGGGTAGATAAGGACGAGGTACAGTAGATTTAAACCCAGGAAGTGGCTCAATAGTTGATCGTATTCCTTGTGCACTTCCGGTAAAAAGTAAAGTAAATTTTCTTCGGCCGCCAGGCCAGGGATTACGCAGAAAGTCTCACGACTTTTGTCCAGTGCGATCCCCTTAGACTCCCCAGAGGAAACTCCAGTACTCATTTAGCTACCACTTAAGGATTCAAGGCAGATAGATGTGCCATGGCTGGTCCCTCTAAAGCATTCGTGCCGAAACGAAAACTGCCCTGGCCCATGTGAGGATCGAACCCACGACCTACGGTTGATGTGAATTCAATGCAACCTTTACACCAAGGTGGAACTTTGGTTGAACCGGTGATCGATGTCGAAACTCAGATATCGTCATTCCCATGGGAGTGAATATGTTGGGTGTCTTCCTTGTTTAGCCATTGTGTACAGCTGAATTAATGAAGTATTTACATTTAGATAGCAAGTCGTTAGACTTGATTATTGTAAGAAAATTGATGGCAGAAAAAACGAATGTTGACTACTGGCTACTGACCTAGAGCAAAACGACTAGATTTAGATGAAATTTTGCACGAACCATGAAAATAGATTTCTAAGGGTACTTGTGAAATCGCGGTTTAAATTGAAACATCTCAACTTGTTTTATTTCGCAAAATAGCTTAAAAATAAGGCTGAATGTTTACTCAGCCTCATAATGATTCTCCATAAGGCTAACATTATAGTTTGAAATATAAAAATCTGTTTTACTAATAATATAGTTGTTGTATTTAATTAATATCGTGGTTTACATTGAACAGTGTAAATTGTTAATCGCGGTTTACATTGAAACATCTCAACTTGTTTTATTTATTACAAAAATAAGAACGAATTTGTCTTATCACTTCTTGGGCGCGATTGTATTGAATCCATGACAACTGCTGTTATTATTATCACCTCGACACCTAATTGACACCTCGGTTCCTCTAGCTGAGACTCAGACTACTCTATCCGATAGAATAAAATAATCATTTCGCTAACTGCTCTCTATCTTCGATAATCACAACAGCTTTTATAATTTATTAGATGATTACAACATAATAATTATAGTTTGAAGTTGTCTAGAAAATTTCTCGTACACCACCGGGACTACCCTCACACTAATTGATTATCAGACAGAACAAAAAGCTTTTTCTTGACTCGTATTGTCTCCTACGACTTGCTTCACGGGGCGCTAGGCCCGTCTCTAGTTTTAATACCATAATAATTTCAAAGTTAACATTTTGTATTAACTGTACTGAGTATTTTTCTGACGTGACGTTCAAGGGGGGGGGGGGGGGGGGGGGGTTACAACATTCGTGACAGTGTGACAGAGGTGGGGGTCGAAAATCGTCAAAAAAGCGCGACATCATTTTGTGCACGGCCCTTTATATATATTATATTGTAGGTCTGCTTAGTTTAGACGGCCGAGAAATTGATGCAGGGAGAGAGAGTAATGTGTGCTAACTGAAATATGAGCTGTAAATGAATGCGATATAGTACGAGAGAATAATTATAGTGATAATCTGATCTAATTAATTGGCACACCTTTGACACACGTTCCTCGCCTTACTGTGGAATAAAACCTCTATTTCAATTTCTGAGAACTTCAGTGCGTGTTACATGGACATCATGCTGGGTAATTGTGTATTCGAATGCTAAGTTGCGATACATAGTCAATATGTATGGGCCATTGTGCTCCGTTTCCTGGGGTATTCCCTGTTTATCCAGTGATAAAATATAGCCAATGATATTTCAAATACTGAAACAGTTAAATTATTATTATTTAATCTTCTAGAGTGTGATAGAAGAACTAAGGCCATGGACCCTCCAACAATCAAAACAAAATGAACATGTAGAACACCTACAATCATTGTTTCGTCAGCACCGGTATAATAATCCTAACTATTAAATACCGGTAAACAACAATAGGTTATCGCCAGGGCAACTACTCGTCTCGCGAACTTAGAACGGTAACGTCCTCGCGGACTAAAAATTCCAGAATTTCTTCTTCGTAGTTATCCTCATCGTCATCTAAGTCGAGGTCGTCGTCGCAATCCACACCGTCTCGGAGTTCCTTCCGCTCGGGTTGCTGCTGACGCCAGTTGTCCTTCATCTGTTGCCGCCACTGCTTGTAGCGATCTGTCAGAGCTTCGCGTTTCATAAGAAGCTCCTTGGAAGCCTTCGTGTGGCTGAGCCGATCCTTAATCTCGAAATCCTTCTGGTACTTCTTGATGTTCTTCCTCACCTGTTTCACGTCGGCCTCGTCCAACACGGTAGCGGGACGCGGTCGCCACAGCAGCTGAAGGAACTCATTCACAGGATTCCGCTGAATCAACTTCCCTTGGAAACTCCACAACCAGTAGGCGTTGTCCACCTTGTGATGCAGGTAGGAGACGGAGGACACGACATAGCGACCGGTGGGATCCCAATCAACGTCAGTCGCCATGAAGTGCTCCACCGTGTTCGCGGTCGTCATATCGGAGGTGTCGATAAACTCGAGAGTCCCCCCGACAGCGGAACTCCGGATATCCGCGACCACGAGGAACTTCCCCTGCGGACACCACGACAGGTAGTTCATCGAGCGTTTCTCCAACGTCTTCAGCAACACAACTTTGTCGCTTTTCATCTCGTATAGACTCACACTGGTCCTCGGGGATTCACCGTGAATGATCGCGAGTTTGTGACCTTGCGGTTCCCATCCAACCGATATAACGTCCTCCTTTAGCTCAACCGTGTCCACCGGAATCCCCTTTCCCGCCATCCGAAACAACTCCAAGTTGTATGAAGTGGTTTTCTTCGTCTTGGACGAGGTGTAACGATCTACTTTCACGCAGAAGTAGAGCCCTTGCGGGTGCCAACTCATCGTGCAGTTGATAACGTTGAATAAATTCTTGGATCTCAGCTCTTCCCGACTCGGGAAACCAAAGAGCGTTACTTTAGCGGGAGTGTCTTGGTTCTCCGGGGCCCAACAAGCCAGGATGTTGTCGCCCGGAGACCAGCCCATCTCCTTCACGTCGGATACCTTTATAGACTTCCGTCCGTGCAGCCCGAACGACGGAGTCTCGTAGACGCTGATCGCGTCCGGTGAGATTCGCGCAAAGAACTTCCCGTCAAAACTCCACTTAAACACGGGCCACGCGGTGGTCAGGCTGTCGCAATGGAAACTCCGTTTCTTCACGCCGCTCTTAATGTGCCAAATGATAAGGGCGGTTGGCTCGTCAGAGGGAAGGACAGCATGTAACTCCGGGCTGAAGGTAACCAAGTATGTTTCGCACGGAGAGAAATCCAACATCTGGACGTTGGCGTGTCCGAAACGATACAACCGACGGAAATCCTTCCCGCCCCACAGAATGATGCCTTTATTGTGATGGAAAGTCGCCAAGTAAGTACCACGCGGACTCCAGACGACCGGCGCGTCGGACCATCTCTGTTTCTCGTGGACCAACTCGGCCTGGTTGACGGTGTTGCGGTATATGGCGGTGCGACACCCGCGATCGTACGTTATAACGTACTCGTCGAAACAATTATCATCCAGCAACCAGTTCTGTAGATCGGATTGTTCATGGTACGGGAGGGGTTCCGGGACTTCCCAATCCTGCGAGAGGTTGGCGAACTTCTCGAAGTCGCTGAACAGATTGACTGCAAGAGTGTGAGACTTGTCAAGTTTGAGCCCATTGAGGTTAAGGGCCTCTTTGGCGCTCTGTGGTTTCGAGTAGCACAGGAATATAAATCCTTTGGTGGTGCCCTTCTCGTCTACAGGATAGTGATCGTGAGTGATGCTGCCAAACTTACCGAAATGTTTGTGGAGAACGCTCTTGAGTTTCTCGAAACGATCGGGATTTACTTGGGGCACATTATCCACGACAATAACGCAGTCATTGACGTCAGATACGCTGGGTCTCTGACGCAGAATTTCGAACAATAATTCCTCATCGGTTATGGAATCAACGTAATTATCGGGATCGCTGAAATCGGGAAGCTCTTCATCCTCAATCCCGTTCTGCACTGAAACCAAAGCTTCTTCAGATTCGCTCCCGCGTGTTGATCGCCTCTCCCTCATTTTACTAGTTGACATACCGGTAACGATCAGACTGGAACACAGGAAAACAATCAAAAGGCCTACAATAAATCACGTTATTTAACTAACCTACCGGTAACCTGCAGAGCTGTACGGCTGTAAGTGTAACCTGCCTGCCTGCTAGTAACTGATTAAGGCAGTAGGGCACTTTTGCCCAATCGGGCCATAACTTATGGCTCGATCAGGCCATACGATATTGCCAGATCGGGCCATTTTTGACTGATTTTCTTGTCGCACTTCCAGGGCAGGAATCGCACTTAACCACTGTTACTACATTGTTAGCCACCCTATATAGGCTAGGAATAATTCCCTATGACTCATGAGAGTTTGCATGTTGACGTTCTATAGGTTGATACTTGGAAGGCTGTAATCGTCTTGCCCGATCGGGCCATACATAAAATTATCCGTGGGGTGGCTGAGGAATATTATTATATGTATGGCCGGATTGGGCCAGTACAGCAGTATGATGCTACAGTAGATACCCCCACCCCCCCCCCCCCCCCCACCCCCCCATGACTGATCGTTCGAATATTCACTCAAGTCTGCAAGTTTGATTCTTATAAAACAACGTAAGAAGTTGAAGGCAGTGGAGCAAAGCAATTTAAGTTTAACAGAGCCTGAGAGAGCAATGCTTCTTCTTGACATAATATCCAAGAATTAAAATACGGCAACTGACAACTGAATAATAATATTAATAAACAGCAAAATAAACATCAAGCAAGCAATAGCAAATGGTAAGTCGAGTACAAAGTATTGACTAATAGTAATTGGCCTATAACAAACAAGTATAACAGTAGGGCCTATAAGTTTATTAGTGTATAATTATAATAAATCAAAATCAAACAGCTCTTCATACTATCTGACTATGGCCTTGGCTTGGCCTACACTGCTACACTACACTACTGTATACAGACTGCCAGCATACAGCACAGCATTAACACAGTCACACTGACCATTGCAAAGCGAAACGACAAATGTGAATTTTTACTTAATATTTTTAAAAGGTCTACTGTAGAGGGATTTACTTTTCACTGCTGATTTTTTTTAACAGTGAAATGTGAAATTTCAATTTACGGTATAGGCCTACGCCTATTAATTTTAAATTTTTATTCACTGCACAGAATGAAAATATTTCGCTGTTTAAAATTTCGCATTTCACTGTATCTCAGAACTGCCCTAGAAAATTAATTATGGCCTGATTTGGCAAGTACAAGTATGTATTGCCCCATTGGGCCAGGTTATGGCCCGATCGGGCGGATTTGCATTTCGTGGGATATGGCCCGTTTAGGCCATGCCCATAGTATTGCCCCATCTGGCCATAAAAGTATGGCCCGATTGGGCAAAAGTGCCCTACTGTAAGGGGACCATTCGGAAGTGAAATTTTCGGAAATTTACAAAATTAAAAATTGTCTTTTACCGGCAGACCTGTCAACCTGTAGGCCTACTCTGTGTTTGTAGTTTGATATTGATAGAAGGACTTTCTGGCTTTCATCATTCATGTTTGCATGTGCCCATGTGATGACATTGAATGATTGTTTGACCACAAACTGACAAACAGACAAAACAGCACTTTTCAACAACATAACTTATGGCTGATAATCATGACTGTCTGTACTGCTGTACGGTAGTGGGTAGGCCAAGACTAGTAGACTGCAGGACTGCGCGCTGTTGGGCCTATAACTGTAAAACAGTAGGCTATAACAGTATAAAACAACCTTTTTCTCAGTTTGTCGATTTTTAATTTTTCATCCTAAATTCCATACTATAGTCAGACAGTACAACGGTACCGTACAGGTACCTACTTTTTTAAAGTGTTTAGGCCTACTACCGGTACTGCAGTACTGTCATGGTCACCAAACATATCACATATCTCAGTACTGCAGTAGGCCTACAGCAGTACCTATCTGCATATAGGCCTACCAAAATATTCAGAAGCTTTCCGGCTTTAGGGCTACAATCCAGCAATCTGACAATCGCAAATCGTAAGATAAGATAAGATAATATATTTTATTAGAGGAGACACCTCGGCTAGTGCAGCAACTTAACAATGAGGCAGTGATTTTTTATGTCCTTTTATTTGACTTTTTCTGTCCTCCTTTTTTTACGAATTGTGCATAATGACTTTTGTTGTCCTTTTAATGACTTTTGTTGTCCTTTTAATGACTTTTTACGGGTAAATCTTTTCGACCTACGCGTAGGCCTACGCGTAGCTACGCGTAGCTACGCGTAGCTACGCGTAGTTTGTAACTTCCATTCCTGTCATTTACCGGTAGGGCCAGACTTACTGCCATTTTAACAACTACGCGTAGGTGTTTTAAAACTACGCGTAGTTATTTTGGAACTACGCGTAGGTATTTTGAAACTACGCGTAGATGCTACGCGTAGCTACGCGTAGGTGCTACGCGTAGCAGTCCTGATAACAATGATTTTTCATTTCAGGTCCGGTAGGGTTGAGTTGTTAGGCAAGTATCGGTATATGTCAGGTATCTGATTATCAGACAAGGGATAACAGAATCGGAAACTCATATCTCTACATACAGCACTGGTAATAAATAATATTCGGCTCTTTCACATACAAACACAGGATGAATAAAAAGTAGACTTAAAATTCACGTCTCTTGATTCAAGTATCTTTGTTTCCATTGGATTATTGAAATATTCTACAGTAGTAAGCTACCAATCTACCAGTGAAGTGGTTAAGCGAAAGCTGATAAATACTGCATAAAATTAAATTGTTTGGTCAAATAACAAGTGCAACCAATCATGGTAGACAATTTAGTCTCCCCCTTCCCTTGTCAAGGGGTTAACATATTAAATATATCCTTGCCCTATCGTGAACACAGGCAATAAAAAGCATACAGAATCTATAAGAACTGTTCGCGCTTTCGAAGACCTTTAGCAGTTTAACCTGCCAAAATTTATATGTCTTTTCGTTAATTAAAACCACTTTAGCATACGACAATAATTTATGCTAATACGCAAAACATTAGCCGAAGTCAGCCCATGCGCGATCATTCACCCGATGGATCTACACCCGGGAGACTGAATTCGGATGCTTGAATTGTATTATTACAGTGTAAGGTTGCAGTGTATACCTAATGTATTATTCGATAGATCGTTAATAATTAATCTCTGACAGCTATTATTGGCTTTCGGGAAATATTAACAGTTCCTTTAGGACGTGGCGCTTTATCTATTTAAACAGAACTAAGACTTATACTAAACGCAACGATACTGCTTATGATTAAAGTATAAAACGTATTCTTTAGGAAATACTTTGTTACCAATCACGATCATACACACTATTCTGCCGACAGTCAGTACATTTGATCACACATAAAGAGAGCAGTAATTGACTCACGTAGGGTCTGCTAAATAACATTGGATTCAATACACACCACATTAATATAAATCGCAATTGTTATGTATAGCCGGTCTCTCTAACCTGTAGTGTTATCAAGAAAATTGGGAATTGGGTGATTTATCCGTATTATCCAAATAGCAATATTTCCATCAACAAATAGGTACAATTAATAACTGACGGTAAAATAACAGTACAAACAATATGATTAATGCAATTAAATTAAGTAAGTAAAGTATCAAGGTGAGATGAGTGATTTAAGTCAGTGAGTAGGTAACAGTTTATACTTTCGATAATTCAAGCAGTTTACGGTACAGCAGTATCTATCCAAAAATGCCGATGTTTCTGGCTTAGACAGCAATAACAACAAAGTATCAAGAAAAAACAGTAAGACTGAACACTCTCCTTATGATCGGCTGAAAAGCTACACGTCGACAGGAAAAATCGCTCTGATTGGCTCAAGCCAAACAAAGAACCACGAGTCCAATGGCTGTTTCCATGTCAGCAACCAGCTGTTAGATGTCGTAATATGAATCATCACGGCTAAGCTGTGAAAGGTGGTTGGTGCATTACAGGTTTTTTGCCTTACCATGTCCGCTAAAACACGTATATAGCAGAATGATTTTTATGTCCGTTAAAACACCTGTAACGGTACCTTGCGGGCGAGGGGAATATATATACAGTTAGAGAACCTTTTAGAGTATTCCAGCGCCTGGGGGGAAACTGGATTGCGAAGCAAAAGGGGCCAGTTATATCCCACAGAAGCTTTTACACCGCTCCCAGAAAATGGGATTTAAGTCTATAAAATATACAAAATCACAGTTTCTCAAATACGAAAATACTCTAAACAGTTAGTCTTTCATGAGCGGACGGCGTTTACGCAGTCAAGAGTAGAGTCTTTTTCTCTTTGGGGCGAGCCACTTTACAAGGAGGGCTATAACTCCTGGGTGAAGGGTGCAACATGATTGCATCAGAGGGTATAGGATTATGGTCGGTGTATCCGCCAGTCGAAGTGCCGAGTTGATTGACATCAACGTCGGGGGAGAGGGGTCTAACGGCTTTGAGAGCTCGTTTCAAGACAGCCGCTCTTACGGGTCCTTTACGAGTGGTCTGAACGAGGGCCGTGGGTGGACCATAGGCAGTTAGAAACTTCCTTGGTTTAATGGTTCTTTCCAACTCGCGTTCGCGGGCTCGGTACTCGTAAGGCCGTCGATATACTTCCTGTAACTCGATATGCGTGATTTCTGTTCGACAGAAGCGAATAGATAAGGATGGAACGCATAAATTCCTTCGTAAGCGCGTCCAGGATAATAGCGATGGCGCGAATCACGATGTAAATCAGCGTTCGCTTCCCAAGCTCTAATGTAACGTAGTGTGATCATTTCATCTACGCTTTCCAAATCGCGATTAAAAGGGCAATCGAAACTGGCGTGTCCCTTTAGTGGACAGTGGTGACATTGAGTCATAAATTGAGGGCAAACCGCAAAAATATGCAAATTATTAAATCTGCAATACGCTCAATAAATTTCCATCGCCGGTTGTTCGTGGAAATAGGAACAGCGGACGTTTGTGTCCATGGGCGTAACATGGTCTCTCGATGCGCATAACCGACAACGTTGCCGAGAAACATAGTTGGCATGGCGATAATCGTACGCAGTGAGACACTGTGGACCTTGATACCATTCTAGGATGTAATCGTTGTCGCTGTTCCGAGCGCGATAGGCTGAATCTCCTCAGATTCTAGTCATATTGGTTCGTCTTCCCAGTCTGTTACGAATAGAATTTTCGTGATCTATTCTCGGTTTATCGTTCCGCCTCCGCTGGGTATGATATTTAAATAGAACCATTTCCCTTTCGGTGTCTACATCGTCCGTATCATGTAAATCGATAGGATGGCCGGTAGTTAGGAGGTCCATATACGTATTATTACGATGCGTATAGCGAGCGGTTAATTTTCGATAGTCCAATTCACGCGTAAGTTGCTCTTGGGACATCGGCGGTTCGATATAACGACCATCGTCCTCCGTAATAGTCGGATCGGCTTCACCGCGTATCAAGCTATCCACAAACGCTTGTAAAGGTAGAGTATATCGCTCTCTAATACCAAGGTCATCTTCTATTAATTCCATCATATCTGCTATCTGAGTTTATTAATATTAGTATGAGTCAATATTTAGGTAAGCGGGCGTCGCTGCCTACTAGTCTTTGACCCCGGACAGTGGGTTTCTCAGCGCCGATGTACCGTTGTCGCGGTGTTTGCGCCAACATGTAGCAACAGCACGACAACGATAATCGACACAAGTCCCACCACTGTCCGTCCCAAAGGCTTGAATCCACTTGAGGTTATCTCGGTAGAGTTAGGCTACTTTACAATTGCGATTAGCTACTGTAAACACACTTTAGTAGTATCATTCACCTATAAACGCACAAATTCCATACAATCATTACTTACTGCACACATGCAAGCCATTTTGTCCGTTAGTCATTGTCTTCCAGAATGTCACGTTATTACTATGTATCCTTGGATACTAATAGTGCGCTATGTATTCTCTTATGCTACGCAATGGGGCAAGCCTTTATTGTTCCTTTAACTTGCTTCTAATTCCAGCGTGGGTGTTGCCATGGTGACATTATGGAAAACTAGCGGTAGAATTAGGGTAATTCTCATGCATACAGATCTGGGATGTTATTTAATAGTAATTCTTTAATTGTCAATATCCTCTTTATGCATGATTTTATAAATTTTATCGGCTATTGACTATATGTTGGAGATTCTCACACTCTAATACACTCAATATGAATCTCCGCTCCCATGATCTATTAATTACTGGAATTTTGGGAATGTTATAAATTGCACAAAATGACAATTTATGAAATTCATTTGAATATGAATTTAAATTTATTCCCGTGAATTTTATTATTTGATGTTAAATTGACACAAATTTTATTCCAGAGCATATCTGGGGACTTAGGATCCTTAATTCTATAAAATAGTCCTTCTAAGAATATCGGTAAATACTGCGATATCTTAATTGACTAGAAATTTTAAAGGATCGGGATTTTACAGATTTTAATAAATATTAAATTAATATTTAGGATGGGCACCGATTTATTCCAGAACTTGTCTGGGGACATTAACCACTGATTCTAGAATTTGTCTTTCAAGTATATCGGTGGGTGCCGCGATATCTTAATCGACTAGAATTACAGATGGTCAAAAGTTTAACAGATTTATTTGCGATTTACGCTACTGTTAGAGGGACATCACGCTACTATATGTATTATTTGTTATAAGATAGAAAAGCAATATCGCACGAAGCAATGTCAGTGTGAAGAGGCAAGTCGTTTCCAAGGTCTACCCAGAGCTTGGTTTAGCAGAGACACGAGGATCTGAACTTTGCATTCCTAATACTCTGCCTACCAATAATACTTAAATATAGTAGTGGCTTTATTGTACTTTAATAAGTACGGACATGTCATCTTACTATAGTCTCGCATTTATAATATAATACGGACAGTAAGGAAAGAGAAAATAATTACTTCTTGCCGTCGCACTAAATATATTGTAAGTAATTAAATACGTAATAAACACTAATATATTGCACTAATTTACTAAATAATCCCTAAAATAACATTCTACCAAATAAAATTAAAGAAAACGATTATAATAATATTACATAATAATACATACATAAATATAAAATAAAAACAAATATAAAATGATATAGTCACACACCCACTCCATATGTTATTACGTTATGGAGTCCCTAGATATTTGTCGGATTAGGGAAGTGGTCGTAGGAAGAGTATCTTGCCTTCCATAGTTTCCGGACAGTTTTTGGTCTCTTTCCAGTAAACATAAACGACCAGCTGGGTGATTGGGTTGTCGTGTTACTTTCTCCGCTCCCTTGGCCTGTCTACTCTGCGCCGTGGTAAGATGAGGAGGCCATTCATCTTCTTCTTTACTTAGGGAGTCGGGTCCACCTAACCAGCCGGGAGTATCTATCCGTTCTTGAGGAGTCGCTCCTCTGGAAGCGATGTCGGCTAGATTAATCATTTCGGGGCGATGTCTCCATTGTTCTTCATTGGAGTTAATATCGTCATTATCTGAGGAGTATGGTGTTCCCTCAGTTAGTTCGTCCACTTCACTGCTCCCCACTTCCCAACCATTTATCTGGCATATTCTTTCTGGTGGTAGTCTCTCTTCGAGAGTTCTGCGGGAAGGGCCAGTAAAGTACCAACCTACTCTAGTTCTTACCGCATAGGTTTGTAGTGGCTGCGGTTGAGCAGGTCGTTTTTCCAATGTCTCGAGCGCCTCGTGCGCGTTTTGGCCGATAAGTATTTGCACTCCAGGATAATCCGTTTGGAATCGAGGTATTTTAAGTTGTTGGATGCTCTTGTCCTCGTCCCAATTATAAAGGTCTGCTTGGGTAGTAGCGAAGTTCTTTATAGCCACCATTTTTACTGACCTTATACTTTGTGCTCCTAATTTATCCTGGGGGGTGGACAACGCACCTACATAGTAATCTGCCGTTATGGTAGATTTCCAAACCTGCATAATTCCGGACATATTCAACTTAGTTTGGAATTTGGGTTGTCCAGCAAAGATATCTTCGGCTAGTTCTTGATCGATGAATGTTCCTGTGCTGCCGGAGTCAAGTAGGGCGTTCACTATGTAACTCTTGTTAAGACCGTGAACTCTTACTTGAACTACAGGAAATTCTCTGATTCCTACGTTGGAAGCTGGAGCTTTCCAAGATGGTTGTTTGTCAAAGGTGGTTGGGGGGAACTCCGTGTCAGTGTCTTTTTCGTACGTAAGTGCTCGATACACTGCGGTATTTATTAGATAACAGGATTCATTGGCATCGGAGAATTCGTCCGTATAGAATCCTTCCCACTCAGAACTTTGGTCAGTGTCGTTCTCATCACTGAATTGGACATGTGATTTGGGCTCACTTACCTGACTCGGGCTGTTTCGTTCGAATTCACTTTGTAACAAGATGTGATGTTTCGCACCGCACTTTGCACACTTTATGTCGGAGTAACAGGTTCGCCGCTGGTGTCCGCGTCTGAGGCAATTATAGCATAATCGCTTGTCCCACACAACTGTACGTCTGTCTACAAGGGATTTCTTTAGGAATTCCGCACACGCACTCAAACGGTGGGGCCCGTCGCACAGCGCACAGTTGGGTTTAATGTTACTCACCTTATTTTGGGTGACGTTATGCACTCTAGTTCTTTCTTCGGGCTTTCTTCCGTGTACTCTGTTAGGAAACTGAAGAGGAGTCTTAGCAACCTGTTCTCTCCTGTCATGGGTTCGAGCTTTAGATTTACTTACGTTCTTTGAGGTCTTGTTAACATAGTAAAATTTCTCGGTGTCTTTCTCGCTGTCTTCTTCTTGAGAAGCTAGGCTTTCGCCGTCATCAGTATAACACACCGGTGTTACTCTTCTCCTAGAAACGGGTTTCTCACTTACCTTATTTTCCGGTGTTTTCTCTCTGGATTGCTTTAGGAGTTGTAATTTCACTTCGCCATCCAAGAATGACATGAGATCAGCCATGGTAGGGTCTCGTTGTTGTTGTTCCATCGTATATAACACCTTCTTGTCCCAGCGTGTACCTACTCCACCCTTGGGCAAAGTAGATGCTAAGGCTCCTACAACCATAGAATTCTGGTATTCATGAGACTTACCTAACCAATCTAGTTGTCTACAGATCTCCTGAATCTCATCGGAAAACTCTATAATCCCGCTGCTAAGAAACTTTCGGGGGGCCATTAATTTCGCATATAAATACCTAGCTATGTTATTCCTATTACCATACCTGATGTTTAGTGTATCCCAAACTTGTCTTAATCCATCTGGATGTCCAATAAATTTTAACGCCATTGACTTGGGAGGTCCTTCCAAGCACTCGATGAGGAATCTAAGTTTCTCTCCGTTGGATAACACAGAGTTCTGTATGTTATCTTTATAATATTCATTAAAAGGTAACCATTTCATCTCATCTCCATTGAATTTGACGATCTCTCCAACCTTTACCGCTTGCCGGGCTTCGGTTCTAGCCATTTGACGCGTAAAACTTTCTTGGGCCATCGTGTTATTGAATATCGAGTTATCGGTATATAAATTTCTCGAATTATTATCAAGTCTATTGGGAATGTCATTAACAACAGGCGTATAATCACCCTTAATAGGGTTTGCTATAGGAGTTTCTACTTCACTAGCAGTATAGATGCGTGTAGGCTCCACACCTTGCGCATGTAATACTTCAGACCTAACAGGCTGACACACTGTTACAGGGGTTATTGGTATTCCCTTTTGTAGGTTGACTAATTTGTCGCATTCTAGTGCGATACTTTGCTGCACTTTTTGCAACTCTAACCTACTTTCCCTCACCGTTCCCTTAAGTTGGTGGACAGTCTCCTGCATCTGTCCTAACAGGAGATTCATCCCCCGCCGTCCCTCCTCCACCCACTCAACCGCTGAAGCGGGAGTCGCCAACATAGTAGCGGGCTGACGCGGGACGACGGGAGACAAATTATTGATTTCTCTCTCTGCTATCTGGACAGGGGTATTTGAATGGACTGTTCCACCGGGTACAGGCAGTGTAGTGCTATGTAAAGGGAATTTAGAGTTAAGCTCTGGAAGTGTAGGGGTCTCTAGCACAGAAGTGACTTTGGGAACTACAGGCCTAATTATTTCAGGTTCATCGACTATAGTAGGGAGCCTTTTGACCTGGATAAATTGTTCTATGGGTTCTGCACTACCTAAATCTGTGCTAGTTAGCTGTCTTTTAACAGCTGGGGGCAAATCAGGCAATTTACGACGGTAATATGTTTTTCTACGCCTACTTAGATGAGATCTATCTCCTCCGCCTTCAGGGTCGGTAGTATCGCCTTCTTCCGATGATGTGTACCCCTGGCGCTTGGGAGTAGATTTTCTCATCATCTGCATTTGATTAGCAGTAAACTGTTTA
The DNA here is from genome assembly GCA_032718475.1 of Nemertoderma westbladi. Classification (NCBI taxonomy): domain Eukaryota; kingdom Metazoa; phylum Xenacoelomorpha; order Nemertodermatida; family Nemertodermatidae; genus Nemertoderma; species Nemertoderma westbladi. Next base: position 27,302 of record JAUCBJ010007638.1, read on the forward strand.
TTTATACTGTCTTGTGTCTCTTGCAGATTTTCCAACTCCAGTTGGGTAGTCTGCTCAGAGGCTCTCCGTTCTGCTTCGGCTACTGCTCTTTCCGCCTTTGCTTCTGCCGCCGCTACCCTTCCTTTTGCTTCTGCTTCTGCCGCTGCTGCCCTTGCTGCTATTCGTTCTGCTTCTGCTTCTGCCTTAGCCTCCGCCATAGCCGCTGTTTTTTGTTCCTCTATCCTTCTTTTCTTTATTTGTTCTTCTCGGACTCTAGTGAGGCGGAGTTTTTCATCACATTCAGCTTGGTTTGCAGCTAACATTTCGGCATCGATCGAGTCCAATATAAGCTTGGTTCCTTCACTATTAGGGGAAAGTCCATGTAGCCGTCTCCTCAACTCTTCGTCTCCTAGGAATCGCTGATAGTCGGACAAATAAATGTCGATAGCGTCTCTAGTTCGCGGTTTCTCGGCGGCCTCTTCGCTTTCCTCTTGGGCAAGGGTGACATCAGTTTGTTCGGAGACATCAGTTGGTTCCTCATAGATTGATCTCTCAGCCAGCTGGGATTTCCACGGGGCTGTTTCCTGTACTTTGAGATCTACTCGATGTAGCCAAGTTTTGACAGCAACCTGCAGCGACGTGTCCTGTCTTCTTTTGGAAGTTTCCTCAAAGGCTGAGAGGATTAGTCGAATGCGTAGGGTTCTTTCGCGTATTTGATATAGCAGTTCTTCCTGCTCTTGAGGTCCGTGAGGTTGTCGAAACAGTTGTTCCTCCAATCGCTCCAAGGATCCGAAGAATCCCTGCACATATCCTGCTGCCGACCTCTTCCAAACAGCTGGATCCACTGTATCTTTGGCCACTCCCATCCTGTGTATATCTTCCCAAGTAGCCTCGGACATATCAAACGGAAGTCCGAGTCCGGGAAAGTTCCATTGTGATTCAACAATAGATCTCAATTCTTCCCTGGCGTATCCCGCGTAATTATCTTGGGTCGCTTGCTTATTCTTCGCCCAGTCGGTTTGATGTTCTTCCACCGCAATGAGTATAGTAGTCAGGACTGCAGCAGGAAGAGTAAGAAGGGGGTCCGAGTAGACTGTATCAGCCATCTGCACTCCATGTTCGGGAGTCAACTCTACAGTATCCGAACTGCTGGAGCTATCCAGTCTCTGGGAAGTAGGTTCTTGACCAAGATGTTGCTGCGATAGGACAGCTGCCTCTTGGTCCCGTTTTACCTGTGCCCGAGTGCCTATGATGGACCTATGGTGGACTAGCCTAGGGTCTGATACTACTAGAGGGATGACCTTTTTTACAGTAGGAGGTGAGCCGAACTTCTCTTTTATTCGCTCCACACTTCTATCTGAATCACAGATAGTGGTCTCGATCAGACTGTCCGACAGGTTTTGCTGAGTGTCAGACATATTTAGTTATACAGTTGAATGTCTACTACTATAGTTTCAGTTAAAGCAAGTCTAGTAATTCAGTATGACCGCAAGCCTAGCGATTTATTACCGGTACCGTTACTCGGTGTAACGTGATATATACACAATATATTAGAATACCGGTATGCTTATAATATATAAGTATTATTACAGACTAGATTTGTCACAGAGTACCGGTATATAATTTTAGCACAAATATATATATATATATAGTAGGCCTATAATGAATACCGGTATACAGCCTACACTTACAGCATGTAAGTATAATTATGAACTAGAATTAATTACAGAATACCGGTATGATTTCCGCTCAAATATATAGTGATAAATATAATAAGCCTATAATGAGTACCGGTATGTCAATTATTTTAGGATATTTGAATCTCTGAATATTTTAGGGCTACTTGGTTACTTTAACTTACTTTATTACCGTTATTTAAGCAGTAGTCCAACTGACAGTGAGACCTAGTTTTTGTATGACAGGCCTACTATTTATAAATCGTTTGATTTGATTTATAATATTTATATACCCGTTATATGGGTTTTTTGTCAATATTTGAAATAAATGTTATTATTTCTGGGGGTCACTACACAGAAGCTGAACGCCTCTCAGTGAAGTGCTATTTATTTGACACTAAAACTGATAATTCTAATTTACCTAAGTTACTTAATACTACGAATTACTTACGATACGGGTGAGATTAATTCTCTAATTAAACACAACAAAATATTACGGACGAAATTTTTTAGGGTAATTTTACAGGAAGTCTACAAACCAGTCCAACAAAGGGTTAGATTTCTGGCTATTACAAAGGACAGGGTACTACGGTATTTAAATAATAAGTAGTAGTAAATATATTGTACTGTCCAGATAGGAAAATACCACCGCCTGACGACCTATAACCGTATCGCTATAGGTACAACGTTATGTATCACGGATTGTTCCTACCCAGAAGTTAATAGAGCTAACGAATGTGCCTATCAACCACTTTACAACACAAATATACTGCCTACACTAATTACTTCGGAAGGCACTGTACTCTAAACCCTAAATTAGGTACAAGTACCGGTATAACAAATAATCAGTAGTTAAATATACTTGAACAGTTAAAAGAACCACGGCATCTGCTGGAGTGACCGAAGCACAAAGTCGTCAGTCTTTACCTACGCCAAGCAGCCCTGATGTAGTACCGGGGTTAGTTTAACTATAACGGTATGTATAACAAGCACAATTACTGTAGGAATAAACTTGGGGACATGAATGTTGCGAATAATCGCATAAACTCTGAATAATAAATATTACGCTACCCGTACAGAACACTCAAACAAATACAAACCAAACGCTGGCAGACTACTATCAAGCCTAAACAAACTACTGTATGTGCAGATTCTGAAACTGTTAGTTAGTATGCGTGCTAACACGGTAGTACGACTTACTCTTTAAGAGGGGATTGACCTTACAGTGTTGACTGCCCCAACTTACTAACGGCACTTGATCAGACCAACTCTACACACGCAGCAATCCCTTCAGACCTAAAAATAGCTAGACAACAATCCAGCCTACAAAATATCTGAGTAATAACTATTACGGTACCTGAACAGACCACACAAACAAACACAGGCCAAAACACTGGCAGACTACGATCAAGCCTAAATAAACTACGGTATATGCAGACTCTGAAACTGTTAGTTAGTATGCGTGCTAACACGGTAGTACGACTTACTCTTTAAGAGGGGATTGACCTTACAGTGTTGACTGCCCCAACTTACTAACGGCACTTTATCAGACAAACTCTACACACGCCGTAATCTCTCCAAACCCAACCACAGTCAGACAGCAGCTCAGCCTACAATTATCTGAACAATCTGAGTAGGGTCACACGCCTTCTGCTCAATATTAGCCTACTAGTAAATAAAACTGACAGAAATAGACCTAAGTAAAATCCCAATAAAAACCAGGCGTCCCCGATTTAATATCGAGACCTACCGGTATACAACAATCAAAATCGAATAATACTAATGTACTTGTACAGCAGTACCGGTACCGGTGATGACAGTTAGGCCTACTGACCTACAAAGTACCGGTTCAGTTTTACCGGTCACTACGGTATTTTGCAACCCTATTGCCTACTGCAATAAGATTGTAAACCGTTACTGTTCGCCAGAACAGTATTAAACTGTATTTAATGCCTACACTTGCAACCTTATTGCCTACTGCAATAAGATTTATAAACTGTTACTGTTCGACAGAACAGTATTAAGCTGTATTTAATGCTTACACTGCAATACAATATAAACTGTTACTGTTCGCGCTTTCGAAGACCTTTAGCAGTTTAACCTGCCAAAATTTATATGTCTTTTCGTTAATTAAAACCACTTTAGCATACGACAATAATTTATGCTAATACGCAAAACATTAGCCGAAGTCAGCCCATGCGCGATCATTCACCCGATGGATCTACACCCGGGAGACTGAATTCGGATGCTTGAATTGTATTATTACAGTGTAAGGTTGCAGTGTATACCTAATGTATTATTCGATAGATCGTTAATAATTAATCTCTGACAGCTATTATTGGCTTTCGGGAAATATTAACAGTTCCTTTAGGACGTGGCGCTTTATCTATTTAAACAGAACTAAGACTTATACTAAACGCAACGATACTGCTTATGATTAAAGTATAAAACGTATTCTTTAGGAAATACTTTGTTACCAATCACGATCATACACACTATTCTGCCGACAGTCAGTACATTTGATCACACATAAAGAGAGCAGTAATTGACTCACGTAGGGTCTGCTAAATAACATTGGATTCAATACACACCACATTAATATAAATCGCAATTGTTATGTATAGCCGGTCTCTCTAACCTGTAGTGTTATCAAGAAAATTGGGAATTGGGTGATTTATCCGTATTATCCAAATAGCAATATTTCCATCAACAAATAGGTACAATTAATAACTGACGGTAAAATAACAGTACAAACAATATGATTAATGCAATTAAATTAAGTAAGTAAAGTATCAAGGTGAGATGAGTGATTTAAGTCAGTGAGTAGGTAACAGTTTATACTTTCGATAATTCAAGCAGTTTACGGTACAGCAGTATCTATCCAAAAATGCCGATGTTTCTGGCTTAGACAGCAATAACAACAAAGTATCAAGAAAAAACAGTAAGACTGAACACTCTCCTTATGATCGGCTGAAAAGCTACACGTCGACAGGAAAAATCGCTCTGATTGGCTCAAGCCAAACAAAGAACCACGAGTCCAATGGCTGTTTCCATGTCAGCAACCAGCTGTTAGATGTCGTAATATGAATCATCACGGCTAAGCTGTGAAAGGTGGTTGGTGCATTACAGGTTTTTTGCCTTACCATGTCCGCTAAAACACGTATATAGCAGAATGATTTTTATGTCCGTTAAAACACCTGTAACGGTACCTTGCGGGCGAGGGGAATATATATACAGTTAGAGAACCTTTTAGAGTATTCCAGCGCCTGGGGGGAAACTGGATTGCGAAGCAAAAGGGGCCAGTTATATCCCACAGAAGCTTTTACAAGAACCATCGGCCTATTTCCTTTGTAAACTATTTTTTAACTCTAAACATTATTACCGGTAACACATTTTAGCACCCGCAACGCATGAAGTGAAGAATATGTAGTCTTAGCGTATTCCTCTATATAGAGTATACAGGTATAGGATGCATTACTGTTGAAAGCATTTGATGGTTGTGGGTTGTTTATTGAACCTACCGTATGGTCTTATTTTAGTACTGAACCGCTTGGAATACGTAGGCCTACTAATGATAAACGACGTATAGGCATAGTTGTTATGGCTGTATGGGTAGGACCTACGCGTAGTTATACGTAGCACCTACGCGTAGGTCGCGTAGGACCTACGCGTAGCTACGCGTAGCACCTACGCGTAGTTAATGTTAAAACTCTGAAACTGGTGATATATGACCCAATGTTGCGAACTACGCGTAGCTACGCGTAGCCCTACGCGTAGGTCGAAAAGATTTATCCACTTTTTATGTATGTATTTCTTCAAACTGTCAGACTGCTGATTTCTGGACTGTCAGACAGTTGATTTCAACATGCCTATGCCAAAACATTCAAAATTTGTTGATTTCTGGTCTGTCGGACAGTTGGTTTCACTATGCCTGTGCCAAAACATTCCATGATTCCATGATTTATAGACTATGAGATAGAATTCCATATGCGCCTGTGGTAAAAGACTCTAAATTTAATAGTTTGTGGTTGTTGTCGATAATCGATTACCACATGACGTAGCAAAACACTCATTTTATAGCCAAAAACAATTACCAATTGATGGAAAGGAGCAGGTTAAGGCCGGATTTTCTAACCAAAACAATAAACAGTCGTTTTACCAAATCAGGGAAAGGAGCTGGTTACAGAGGCGGGATTTTCTAACCAAAACAATAAACAATCATTTGACTAATTGAGGGAAAGGAGCGCAGGTTACCGAGACGGGATTTTCTAACCAAAACAATAAACGATAACATTACCAATTGAGAGAAAGGAGCAGTTACAGAGGCGGGATTTTCTAACCAAAACAATAAACAGTCTCTTTACCAAATTAGGGAAAGGAGCAGGTTACAGAGACGGGATTTTCTAACCAAAACAATAAACTATAACATTACCAATTGAGAGAAAGGAGCAGGTTACAGAGGCGGGATTTTCTAACCAAAACAATAAACAGTCACTTTACCAAATCAGGGAAAGGAGCAGGTTACAGAGACGGGATTTTCTAACCAAAACAATAAACGATAACATTACCAATTGAAAGAAAGGAGCAGGTTACAGAGGCGGGATTTCCTAACCAAAACAATAAACGATCACTTAACTAATTGAGGGAAAGGAGCAGGTTACAGAGGTGGGATTTTCTAACCAAAACAATAAACAGTCACTTTACCAAATCAGGGAAAGGAGCAGGTTACAAAGACGGGATTTCCTAACCAAAACAATAAACGATCACTTAACTAATTGAGGGAAAGGAGCAGGTTACAGAGGCGGGATTTTCTAACCAAAACAATAAACGATCATTTAACTAATTGAGGGAAAGGGGCAGGTTACAGACGCGGGGGAAAGGAGCAGGCTACAGAGGTGGGATTTTCTAACCAAAACGACCGGTCAGCCGTTAGGCCTACCAGTACCGTATTTAAATGGTAGGCTACACAGTAGGCCTACAGCAGTACCGGTGCTGGTACCGGTACTAAAATACAGAAATACCTGCTTTATACCTACATCTGTACATACAATACAGAAAAATAGTGCTATATATACTAATACCGTTACTGATAGCCTGAGAGAACAGCAGTAGAGAAACCGGTAGCATGGAACCAACATTTCGATTTTTGGAGGACATAAAAAATAATAAAAAAAAGGACAAAAAAAGGATTTAAACGGACAATAAAAATTATTGCGTAACAATGATAAACAACACAATTATAGCATTAACATTACGACACGAAGTGACTTATGCACCAGCTAAACTATGAACTAAAAGATTAAGTAAAATTATACACTTCAATAAAACAGTTAAAATCAATATTAAACGTTACAGATTTCGATCAAATTTTATATATTTTTTAAAATCCACAGTAAGTAATACGAACTGACTGACAAACGGGTTTTTACAGTACGAAGCTATCAAAAGATAGCTCAATCAATAGATTAATAATTTTTAGAGTAACAGATCACATATCATTTGTGTTAATGTTTCAACCCGGATTGATATTATTTTAACTCGGGTTGAAATTCAAGAAAAAAATTTTGATCAAAATAAAAATTAACAAAGTAGTGAATTATTTTTGCCACTTTCACCACCGTACACACAATATATATTATTTTATGAATATTTTTAATTTTTAAATAACCTCCACTGACATTTCATTACCCAGCAATGCAGCAAAGTCATAGCATGATAAGTTGCTGATAAATTGCTATCTACTGTAGATCTACTTTAATAATTTTTAATAATTAGTATTTACTAATTATTTTTGTTTGAAAAATCCGCTTTTTCTTGCTAATATTTTAATTTTTGAAATTTAATTATCAGACAAAAAGACCTACGTACTACTTAGTCCTATATTAATTTTTATCCTACTCTCTCATATAATTATTACAACGAATTATCGATAGTTTTTCATCACATAGCGAGGGCCCCCCGTGGAATCGAAACGTAGCCTCATGGGTTTATCTTCGATGGCAAATCATGTTCTGATATTATTCAATGTTTTAGAGTCACCGTCATCTCCATCACCGACAAGACAGTCCAGGTCTATCTATGTCTTGTCTACAGTATGTTATTTTGCAGTTCATTAACTGAGTAACATATGAACATATATTATTATAAACATACAGTACAGACATTTCTAACCTACAGTATTTTATTTTTTTAAAACCATTTTATTTAAGACCATTTTATTTTCAGTAAAGTATTACAATTTTTTTCTTTTAAATATACAGTACATAGTGAAGACATTTCTAAGTCAGTAATTATTATACTTACACATCTTAATAGTGCTAATGAACTATTAATGGAATCTCTCTCTCACACTACAGTATCCGATTGAAGGTCTTTTCATTTACTTTTTGCTACTTTTGTTGTTCTGTTTAAAACTGTTTTATTATGTTACCGCTATTGTTCATATATTATTGTATAATATTTAGAGTTCAGGGTACTATAATACTACAGTACCGCCATTACACCTACTGCAGAATATTTTTTAAAATTGATTCCCTTTGTTGTAGAAGTTGTGAAGCGAGCCACGCAGTCAGGGCGAGACTTAGCGCACAATTATAATTAGTAAATAGATCAAAACTTCATGTCCGTCTGTCTGGCAGTCTGACTGTCTGTCTGTCTGTCTGTCTGTCTGTCTGTCTACCTGTATGTCTGTCTGTGTGTGTGTGTTTGAAAAATTTATTCGTAAATAACCTTTGAAGATCTTAACCATTTTCAACAAAATTTTGTATGGGCATACTAGAGAAAAATTACCAATATTTTTGAAAGTTATGGGCAAATACCTCTCGAACTTTTGACTCCAGATCAAATCGAACTTGTTTCGAACTTGCTCAAGTTCGCGTGCTGCGCGACGCCCACGAACGTGTTCATTCAATGTGCACTCAACTTATATGACAGTAAGTTCGTTCGTCTGTCTCAATGATGGATAGTTATAAAACCCGAAAAAAACGAAAAAGACGAAATTATTAACGAAAATATCGAAATTATAAAACTTTAAATAAATTCTCGTTCTCTTTCCATTGAGATCGATATTATTAGAAGGCACACTTTACATTTTTTAATTAAGAAAATCCGATAATTTCGCCCCATTTTCGACCCTAAAAGTAATTTAATACCAAATACTGGCTCTGCTGATTGGTTGTTAGGGGTGATCCAAATGATTGCAAAACAGCACAAGATGGCGCTCAAATTAGGACAGTACAGTCAGAGTGTAGGCCTACTGCAGTTATAGCGACTGCTGGACTGCAATTCTGTAGTTACGTTCACCTGTTCACATCCGCCGCGCCGCGTCACTTGCCTGACAGTCACTGTAGGCCTACAGTGCACACCTAGGCCAGGTAGCGCTAAAGGTACCGTATGCCGTAATGCAAACAACATTTCATATGGGAATTACATCGTTGCAGTATTGGGTTAGGGTACCGGACCGCTTCTTTCAACTTTGCCGCTTCAGGCTGTACCATACCATATGCTTGTACTGTACAGTAATACACCAGTAGGCCCCTATAGGCTACTGATCTGTTGATGCTGAGTCATTCATCCAAGCTGCCATTATTGGTCAACACCCACCAACCAACCAGTAGACAGTATTTGGTATTAAATTACTTTTAAGGTCGAAAATGGGGCGAAATTCTCGGATTTTATTAATTAAAAAATGTAAAGTGTGACTTCTAATTATACTCATCTTATTGGAAAGCGAGATTTTGTAGATTGTTTGATAATTTTGATATTTTCGCTGATAAATTCGTCTTTTTCGTTATTTTCGGGTTTTATAACTATCCCTCAATGATTGGTCGACACTATGTCAGCAACAGCGAAGTAAATTTTTTGAAATTTGGTGAGGCGCTAAAATATCACTTCGTCTAGGCTAAGAATCTCCGCCATTAATTTTGATAAAACTTTCACAGAATGACCTATGAAATGTTCTCAATTAAAGGAGAAAATTTAGGGTGCCGTGAAATTTCACGGTCCACCGCTAGGTGGTGCTAAATATCCAATCGTCACACCCTCCAATAGTCCAACCTCCAATAGTAACTTTACTGGAATTAAATTATAACAGTGCAACAAATGACAATTTCCCTACTAGTTAATTAAGTTGGTGGCTGAGCCATTATCACACCATCTTTATTTTATTATTAACTTATCTTTCTCGACTGGATACTTTCCAGACTCATTGAAATCCGCATTGGTAATAGCGAGCTTTAAAGGAGGGGACCCTTTTAGATTCAAATTATAGACCAATATCATTACTGCTTATTTTTAGTAAAATATATGAGCAAATTATATATACGCAGCTACAGTCCTACTTAGAGCACTTTTCTATTTTCTATTAAGCCAATTTGGATTTCGGATAAAAATTTCCACATCCTCAGCTATTCTAACTGTCACAGAAAAAATTAGGCATGTTCTCGATACTAAAACATCTAGTTGTGCAGTGTTCATTGACCTTAAAAAACGTTCGACACTTTGAACCATAAAATATTATTCAAAAAATTGGAAACGTATGGTATACGAGGGTTTTTTGACCAATCGATCACAAACTGTCTCATCAAATAGAACTATAAATTCCCCCAGCTTGAATCTCTACTGCGGAACTCCACAAGGGTTTGTGTTATCTCCTTTATTATTCCTTTTATATGTTAATGATCTGCCCATGGCCAGTAATTTATTAACGACACTTTTCGTAGATGACACGACACGTCTAAACTCTCACAGTAACTTACAGCTACTTATTTCAACTACTAACAACGAACTTGATAGAATTGCTGATTGGCTCATAGACAATCGTTTAATACTGAATCTGAAAAAATCTGAACATTCAATATTTTCTAATATAGAAAAAAACGGCTCCCCCAAGGTTAATATAAAAATAATGAAATTAAACAAGTGAAGCATACCAAATTTCTAGGAGTATATAGATGAAAATTTAAACTGGAAACCGCACATCAGCCATATTTTAAACAATAAAAATATCGAAATCATCCGCGGCTTGTTTTATAAATTAACACACATATTTCCTTTTGAGATTCTACGTACCGGTATGCTTTACTATTCATTGATTCATCCATATATAAATTATGAGATTCTACCCTGGGGTACAGCTTGTAAGTCTGTTTGTTCTCCGTCCGCTTAGAATAAAACTGAACAAAATACTTAGATGTATAACATTTAGTGATTCGCGAGCCTCTTCAGTGCCAATTTATAAAAATCCAAAAATTTTACCGGTTAACTTACTATTTGAATTTGACCTAGGCCAACTACTTTACGATGTGTCCAATAATCCTAAAACTCACCCACTATCACACTTATTTTCCAAATGTTCAGACTTCCACAGTTATTATACCCGATCGTCGAATCAAGGTCATTTTATAGTACCTCTAACTCATTTAAATGTTGCGCATCAATCTATAAGTGTATCTGGTCCTATTTTCTGGAATGCGCTACCGAATAACATCTGTAAGGCTAAAATAAACAAATTTTTAAAATCCTCCTTAAAAAGTATCTGATAGACCATATAACCTGAATTAAACGGCAAATTTAATCATGATTTGAGTTTCTTTTTAAATTCCGCTGTATCCTATTATCTGCGAATTTCCGTAAAAGAATTCGAACATGACACATGTTGATAGCATTATATTTAATTTAATATCTACGTACAGTACTTTCCTATTATAGTCAGTTGGTGAAATGGTAGCCTCGACTAGCCCTAAGCTATTGTAACCATCCCACAAACACCCTACATCAGCTCAATAAAATTTCAAAGTAAAAATAATATTCACACTTTCACACAATGTCATTATTACTTTCACTTTCATTGTATTCATCGCTGGTGGTGGGGTTTCAATAAAACTTGAAAGAAATTTTAGAATTATGAGAAAATATAAATCAATCAATCAATCAATCAATCAATCAATCAATCAATCAATCAATCAATCAGTGAGTAAATATCCGCCATTATTAACCTATTATAGCAATGATAAAGCGAGACAATATTGCAAAATTCTAATTTTTTTAATTTTAAAATCCTATTGTATCCTGTTTATCATTGCTTTAAATTATTAATTATTTTACAGTAGATAATAATTTCATTAATGATTAACGATGCGACGTCGAAAGAGACAAGTGACGTTTTAATAAGAGATAATAGTATTACATTTTATATAGAAGGGAGTAAATATCTTTTGAAATGCTGTTAAAATTGCTGTTTTGGTTTTTTATTTTTCAATTAGGGAAAAAGGTATTCTATTTCATATAAGTAAAAGTATGCTTCGAAAACTGATAGATTGTTGACTTGAAACTAATAATGAACCTGTCTTTAGGGGTGACTACAAAACAAAGACCAAAGACCCAAATAATAAAGACCTGTTCAAAACTCATATGTTAACTTGCGTTTATTGTTTTGGTTCCCCCAACACGCCTCTGTAACCTGCTCCTTCACTAAACTGCTCCTTTAAATGACAATGGGACCTAACGCTCATAACGCAATAGGACCTATCGCTCTTCGGGCCCTAACGCTCTTTGGGACGTATCGCGACTTTACCTCTTTGTTTTGTACAGGTCCCAAAGAGCGTTAGGTACCAGTGCCATTTAAAGGTGCAGGTTAGTAAAGGAGCATATGCTACAGAGGCGTGTTGGGGGAACCAAAACAATAAACGAAAGTCAACACATGTTACAATATTATGCAGGTCTTTATTATTTGGGTATCTGGTCTTTGTTTTGTAGTCACCCCTTTAGACTGGGTAGTTTTTATCTAAAGCTGAGGCCGTCAAAAACATGATGGATGTGTCTGGTGCACCGAGACCCAGATTTTAATCCGCCATCTAGCAGAAGCGCTCGTCGAAAAGCGGGATGGCATGCATGAAAGGGGTCTCGCCCTCGCGTGTGGGGGGGGGGGGGGGTTCCTTCGCACTCCTTCGCTCTAGCTCCCTCTGCTTGCGTGGGGGTCGACGATCTTGGCGTGGCCTACTGTAGGGTTCGGTGACGGTGACGGTGCGGCGTGCGGGGCTTCAATCCGGCCGGGCAGTTCTATACCAGAGACATACCAATGTTGTTATCCTTGCGACGATGTACTACTGTACAGTACGATGAGATTCAGGGAGGAGTGATTTCTGTTAGCTTCGATTAACAAATAAACTAAATACAACTTTAACTCTAGACTAAATAATGTACAGTAATTTAATTGTTTCAACAATATGCTATTATTTATTTCATTATTTGTTTTCAATAATAACGCGTCCGTATTTGTGTCTTATTTATGTGTATGTATGTATAACCACCAAAGGGCTTTTACCACTTGCATTTATTGAAAAATTGTAAACGCGACTATTTAATCAAGTATGAAGTTGAGAACGCTGTGATATGTGCGATATTCGAAAAATTTGCATATTATTATTAACATTATGGAACGTGAAATTAAATACCTACAACTACACTTTGACAGCTGAACAACATTTCGCTAATTATTGTTTGTTCTATAATTATTATTATTGATTATAATTATACTTATTATTGTTTTAATTTGTTCTATATGTCACTATTTATATTTACATACAGAAATAACATTATCAATTAGTCAGTCAGATAATTTAGTTGCAGTAGTTATGTGTAGATCGGATATCAGGGTATTTGGATTTTTTTGAGAATTAGAGGATAGTGGTTTCGTCTGCAAAGTGTATACATTTTTTTAGAGGCCTCTGGACAAAGGCCATTGGTCTCTGGCCGGAGGCTATTGTAAAAGCCTTTGCTGAATTGCCCCGTTATTTTTATTATTTTTTACATTAAAATACTCTGTAGTTGATTTAATAGGTGTAAGAGACCGTATTATTGCTGTATCGGTGTTTTTAGAGGATCTAAGAGCTATTTCCTCCGTATGTGTACTGTGGAAGGCATAGTTGATGATTCTATGGCAATTCCGTGACGCAAAAGGTGATAGCTACTCTTGAACAGTAGTTACTATGACGACGGTTAACAGCTGATATTCATACGTGTCGATTTTCTTTGTTCTACAGCGTCTCTCAGTTCAGTCAGCCAATCAGAGCATTTTTATGGCTCTTGTACAGAAATTTCCTAGAAATCACGTAATGCTTTATGTGCAGTGTTTACATTCTGTCCTGAGCCAGGAGAGAGCGGCTTGGGAATATTTTGTGCTTTTCTGTTTTAGCCTAACACTAGTAGGCTTAATTATAAGGACATATATCCGTTATCTGATTGTCTCAAACCAAACCTTACTTACTGACACTGCATACTGTGTAACACTGAGCATACTTTATATTGTTATACTGCTATTTACTGTCGGTCCTTCATAATATGGTTGATGAATTATTATATTTGGAATAACGAGAAATAACCCCGAAACCCAATATTCTTGATATACCGAAGGTAAGAGAGAAAGGTTACATATAACGATTGTGACTTATGTTAAAGTGGTTTGAAGTGAATCTAATGTTATTTGATAGACCCTACAAGATTCGGTCTGTGTTCCTTTTATATGTGACTAAAATCAGTGAAGATCGGCAGATTAGTGTGCAGTATTGTGCAGCATTGTGTATGAGTGAGACTGATAACGAAGCATTTCCTAAAGAATGCGCCATATATGTGAATTATAACTAAGCCATATCGTTGTGAGTAGTTTAAGTCATAACTCTGTTTATATAGATAGAGCGCCACGTCCTAAAGGAACTGTTAATATTCCCCGAAGGTGAATAATATTGTCAGAGATTATATAATACTGTCAGTCGAATAATACTTTAGGCTTACATAGCAATAAGATTAAGCCGTCGAACCCAATCTCCCGGGTATATCCAGCGGGTGAATGATCGCGCACAGATTGGTTTCGACTAGTGTAGTGAATCAAATACTTGTCAGAGGCTAAAAGCAATTTATTATCTAAAAGACATCTTAATTTGGCGGGTTAAGCTGCCAAAGGTCTGAAAGCGTGAACAATAACTCTGTTTATATAGATAGAGTGCCACGTCCTAAAGGAACTGTTAATATTCCCCGAAGGTGAATAATATTGTCAGAGATTATATAATACTGTCAGTCGAATAATACTTTAGGCTTACATAGCAATAAGATTAAGCCGTCGAACCCAATCTCCCGGGTATATCCAGCGGGTGAATGATCGCGCACAGATTGGTTTCGACTAGTGTAGTGAATCAAATACTTGTCAGAGGCTAAAAGCAATTTATTATCTAAAAGACATCTTAATTTGGCGGGTTAAACTGCCAAAGGTCTGAAAGCTCGAACAATAACGGATATTGCTTCTTTATTGCAGTAAGCAATAAAGTTGAAAGTACCGGTCAACCGGTAAACCTGAACGGTACATCTGTAGGTCAGTAGGCCCAACTGCCAGAACCGGTACTGCCGTAGGTCCGTAGGTCCAACTGCCAGAACCGGTACTTCTGTAGGTCCGTAGGCCCAACTGTCCTAACCGGTACTTCCAGTATAAGTACATTAGTATTATTCGAATTTGATAATTATATACCGGTAGGTCTTAGTACTTAATCAGGGAACGGCCGCCCTGGTTTTTTATTGAGATTTTTACTTATTTCTGTCAAGTTTTATTTGTTTGTAGGCCAGTATTGAACAGAAGGCGTGTAAGCCTGATCAGATTGTACAGACAATTTGTAGGCTGAGCTGTTGTCTGATTGTTGTTAAGTCTGAACGGATTGCAGTGTGTGTAGATCATCTGTCCGATAAAGAACGGTTAGGAAGTAGGGGCAGCCAAAGCTGTAAGGTAAACCCCCAACTAAAGAATAAGTCGTACTACTGGGTTAGAACGCATACTACCTAATCATTTCGGAGTCTGCATGTCCTGTAGTTTATTTAGGCTTGAGAGTAGTCTGCCATCGTTTAGTCTGTACTTTGTTTGTGTAGTCTGTACAGGTAGCGTATAATATTTATTTAGATAATTTGTAGGCTGGATAGTTGTCTGGCTGTTGTTAAGTCTGAACGGATTGCAGTGTGTGTAGATCATCTGTCCGATAAAGAACGGTTAGGAAGTAGGGGCAGCCAAAGCTGTAAGGTAAACCCCCAACTAAAGAATAAGTCGTACTACTGGGTTAGAACGCATACTACCTAATCATTTCGGAGTCTGCATGTCCTGTAGTTTATTTAGGCTTGATAGTAGTCTGTCAGTATTTGGTCTGCATTTTGTTTGAGTGGTTTGTACGCGTAGCGTAATATTTATTATTCAGAGTTTATGCGATTATTCGCAACATTCATTCCCCAAGTTTGTTCCTACAATAATTGTGTTTGTTATACATACCGCTATAGTTAAATTAACCCCGGTACTACACGGGCTGCTTGGCGTAGGTAAAGACTGGTGATTTTGTGCACCGGTCACTCCAGCAGATGCCGTGGTTCTTTTAGCTGTTCAAGTATATTTAACTACTGATTATATGTTGTACAAGTACTCGTACCTAATTTAGGGTTTAGTGTACAGTGCTTTCCGAAAGTAATTAGTGTAGACATTATATTTGTGTTGTAAAGTGGTTGATAGGCACGTTCGATTAGCTCTATTAACTTCTAGGTAGGAACACTCCGTGATACATAACGTAGTACCTATAGCGATACGGCTATAGGTCGTCAGGCGGTGGTATTTTCCTACCTGGACAACGCAGTGTATTTACTACTACGTATTATTTTCAAATACCGCAGTACCCTGTCCGTTGTAATAACCAGATTCTAACCCTTTGTTAGGCTGGTTTGTAGACTTCTTGTAAAATTACCCTGAAAATTCGTATTTTGTGTTTTTTGTAAATTTTTGTGTTTATTTAGAGATTGTAATCTCACCCGAATTGTACGTAATTTGTAGTATTAAGTAACTTAGGTAAATTAGTATTATTTGTTTTAGTGTCCTATAAGTAGCACTTCACTGAAAGCGCACCGCTTTGTGTAGTGATTACTCCCCAGAAATAATAACATTTATTTCAAACATTGACAAAACCCATTAAAACGGGTATATATATATTATAAATCAACTCAAACGATTTATAAATAGCAGGCCTACCATACAACCATTAGGTCTCAATATCAGTTGGATTACTGCTCAAATAACGGTAATAAAGTAAGTAAAGTAACCAAGTAACCCTAAAATTCAGAAATTCAATTATTTAAAATAATTGATATACCGGTATTTACGATAGGCCTATTATCTTTATTTCTATAAATTTAGGCTGAAATTATACCGGTACTTGTAATTAATTCTAGTCCAGAATTATATATACTACAAACTGTAAGCTGTATGTATACCGGTATTCCGATAGGCCTATTATATATTTATATATATTTGTGCTAAAATTATACCGGTATTCTGTGATAAACCTAGTCTGTAATAATACTTATATAGTTATATATACTATAAGCATACCGGTATTCTAATATATTATATATATCACGCTGCACTGAGTAGCAGTACCGGTAATTAATTACTAGGCTAGCAGTTAATACTGAGTTACTAGACTTGCTCAGACTGTAATACAGCAGTAGACATTCAACTGTACACATAAACATGTCTGATACTAAGCAGAACCTGTCAGACAGTTTATTAGATGTAACTATCTGCGACTCAGATAGAGGTGTAGAACCGTCTAGTCCTAAGTTCAGTTCACCTCCCACTGTGAGGAAGGTCATCCCTCCAGTAGAAATAACAGAACCTAGGCTGGTCCAACATCGTAGGTCTATCATAGGCACTCGAGCTCAGGTCAAGCGGGACCAAGAAGCAGCAGAACAGCAACAACCCGCGAGCCAAGAACTTACTTCTCAACGGCCCAACAGCTCCAGTAGTGAGGATACTGTAGAACTGACACCAGAACGCGGAGAAAAGATGATGGATGCGGTTTATTCGGATCCCCTTCTCATCCTTCCTGCAGCCGTACTCACTAGGCTATTGATTGCGGTGGAAGAACACCAGATCGATTGGGCGAGAAGTCAGCGATCAACT